>CAXDID010001019.1:0-66458 GCA_963988835.1 Hexamita inflata
CTGTTTGTTTGGACATTATGGGCTACAATGTCCCTTTCCTTTGCAAGTGTAACATGTGTATTTGTCGTTTTCATTGTAAAATTTGGTTGGACATTCATTCGCATAGTGGCTATGTCCTTTACATTTGTAACAAACAACACTTTATTAGCTCTTTGTATTTTGTCTTGACAACGCTTAATATTTGTTTGTGTAATTTGGACACTCTTTTGAATAGTGTCCCTGCTAATTGCATTTAAAACACGAATTGCTTAAATGATTTATCATCATTTTTATCGTAGATATTTCTTCTTCTGATAATTATAATTTTACGAAGTTTGCTCCTCTTACTTTATCAATTCCGACCTCTTTCATTAATTATAAAGTCACTATAAGTTCTTATTCTAAACTTCCAGATTCTTTATATACTAAGCGCTATATTTCGTTTAGTTTTGTCCATTGTGATCCATTGTTACTTATGTGAGCTTTGCTTCGTTCATCAAAATTTTTTGTTGAACCAACATAATACGTATTGTTAGCACATTCGTAGGCATAAACTATACTATTCTTTTGGTGAATATTTTAATGTTGTAACTCAACTCCTTCTACATCATCATTGCATGGCATTTAATAATGAAGTGGGTAATTATACAATTGTTATCAATTTATAACTATTTATTTAATATTACATAATTTATTTTTACATTTAACTTAAGTACTTTTAAGCAATTTTGTAAGCTATAATTATGAGTAACTTTATATTATATTTATTATATTATTGTATACAAGTATTTAATATAATAATTCACCAACTTAAGCTCTTTAAAATTTGATTTCCTTCGTCTTATAAATCTTTGGCGAGTATTTCGCATTCTTCTTTGTAGATATTCTTCTTTGTGCGTTTGTAAGTTTCGTTATATAGCATGATTAGTGTTCGTGTTGACAGTTTGTATATGTTTTGTATGTCTTCGACGGTTCTGCTGCGTCTGAGTAGAATGCTAGCTCCTTTAACGTCTTTCAAAGTGTAGACGTTTCAAAGTATTTGAGTTCATTGATTAAAATTAGTAAAGTAAGCAAACATTAAAGAAGCAAATTGAAGAGAAAAATTGATCACTAGAGTTGATTATTAAAGTAAAGTAAAATACTTTATATTCAGGACACAAGAAAGTGAACAAGAATTTCAGTGTTATAACTGACTTTTGTAAACCACATGAAATGTATGAATGGAACATAGTTGGAAAGAAATAAGTTATTATAGATTACATTCCGGGTCTTAACGCCACTGCTGCAGAAGTCAAAGGAATAATGGGTATATGAACATTGTTGCATCCAAGTAGAATCAAGTAGAATCAACTTACACGTCACAAACAAATACTGATCGAGGAAGAGGAGTACAAAGATAATCAGTGAGCTTATTATTGTAAGTATATTAAGTAACTATTATATATTACGTTATGTATGATATAAACATAAATACGTAATATTAATAATATTATGTATATACTACATAACCTCGTTCTCAAGGGGGTAGCCTTTTCACCTATAAGGGGGTTACCATTTTCAACCCCCTTATAAGTGAAATGTATCCAAAATGTATCTAAAAATAATGTCGAATTTGAAGTGTTTACAGTCAAAAAACGGAGTTAAAACGCATGATTTTTGTCACTCGCTTATAAGGGGGTTGGACATGTAGTTACCCCCTTGTAAGCGAGTTGACCTACCCCCTTATAAGCGAAAATGCTACCCCCTTCTGAATGAGGTTATGTAGTATGTAGATTAATAAGTTTTTTATTATAGTTTTTAATAATATAGGTCATTCTAACTAGAATTCGATTATATTGAAATTCACGTCATCTAAGATTTAAATTTCTAACGTTACGTACTTTTCAAAATTAATTAACATTACATTTTTAACATTTATATATTCAATAAGCATTCTAATATATATTTTATAATATATTGAGCAAATCAAATTATATAAAATATACATATAACATTGTATACAAATAAGCAAAAATGATACAAATAGATAATTACGCGCAGAATCTATATTATAGAAGTCTATATATTATAGATTACATTATTTCTAAAAAGTTATTTAACTAAATGTTAAAGAAAACAAACTATTTAGAATAATAATTATATTAATAACACATTTGATAACACTTTGATAAAGCATATAAACAGCCTATATATCAATAACATAGATACTAACGGACTAAATTTGACCTTTTTCAATAAGATACATGTTGATAACTAAATATGTAAAAATTTTAAATTTCTTACTGTAATAATGCGTTATCTAAACTTTCTTGAACTTCACACAAAATCAATTACTATATATACATATCGTCTTATTAAAAAACTAATTACAATAATAAATAATATTACAATTGTGCATCGTTTGTAACACATCTCTGATTCACTCCACAGATGCAAAAGAAGTATCACACATGGACAGAAAGCGAGAAGAACTACATCCTCAACGCCGTCAAAGGATACGGCGAAAAAATAAACTGGATTGAAATTCAAGAAAACTTGCCGCATAGAACGACACAACAGTGTAAATCGTTTTACCACAACATGAAATAATAACATTCAGTTCACTAATTCCAAAAAGCTAACCTTGAAAGAAGAGCTAGAATGGCTTTAATTCATATTTTGACAGCTGATACATCTTTGAAGCGAGATAATGATAAGTAAGCAAGTGTTGATCAAGTAACATCGGATATTCTTTTGAATGTATTTCTGGTTTAGGCAGGTAACTATAAGTGCGGCTTAGATTTGAATCTAATAGCATTGGCAAGGGAGATGATTATTGTGTTTAATCAGGTCAAATCGAAGATGATTGAGGAAATCTACATTAACGGTCATGCAGTATTTGACGGTTGTAACGTGTCCCATTAATAACTTGATTCCGTTATAAAATTGGCAACAATGTTCAAAATAGATGATCTCTTCCTATAGCTGTCGGCTGTGGTGGCTAACAGTAAGTTTTAAAAGTGAGAAGTATTTTAATGAGTTTGGGAATTGTATCGGAACCTGAATGAATGTAATGGACAATTAGGAGTAGTCAACATATTTAAATAGTCATTGGCTTTCCGGGCTAGAAGGATTAACTACAATCTTGAAAGATAATTAATACATTTTATCATTTTAATCTAACTTCTATACAATCTCTATACAAAAATTACTTTCATTTAACCAAATGAAAAAGTAATTATTGATATTAATTTGTATTGCAATGAATTCCATCACTGATTATTTGGGCATTGTGGGCTGCAGTGTCCCTTTCCATTACAAGTGTAACATGTGTATTTGTCATTTTCATTATAAAATTTAGAAGTGCAAAATGTTGCATAATGACCTATTCCTTTACATTTATAACAAGTCACTTGTACTTTATTATTTTAATAACGTTTTTTTGGACATTACTTGACATAATGACCAACTTTTTTACATCCATAACATACAATATTTGAGTTATATTCACTGTTAGGGCAATTCCTTGCATAATGTCCTTTCTTACCACAGTTATAACATGAATTAGTAAAATAAGCAAGCTTATCTTTTACTATTTTTACTATTGTGAATATAATTGTTATAATTTAACTTATAATTTTACAAATAAGGTTGCTTTGATTCAAAATATTTCGGCCTTTTAGATTCTTTTAACTATTGGTTGGCATGATTGGAGTGGTATAATAATATACTGCACAGTTTCTATATATTTATATTATGTTTTAATTAGCTAAAAAATCAACAGTCAATTAACTTATTAAATCAAACAATATAACAGAAAATTATGTCATTGTGTAGATAAAACATATTATTAATTATAAAGATGATAAAAAAGATAAACATTGAAATATATATTGTAATGAAATCCCGCGTTCTCGCTGTAATGATAATATAATGATAAGGTTACAGTTAAGCGAATTATTTTATATTGTTATGAATTTCATCACTGTTTGTTTGGACATTATGGGCTACAATGTCCCTTTCCTTTGCAAGTGTAACATGTGTATTTGTCGTTTTCATTGTAAAATTTGGTTGGACATTCATTCGCATAGTGGCTATGTCCTTTACATTTGTAACAAACAACACTTTATTAGCTCTTTGTATTTTGTCTTGACAACGCTTAATATTTGTTTGTGTAATTTGGACACTCTTTTGAATAGTGTCCCTGCTAATTGCATTTAAAACACGAATTGCTTAAATGATTTATCATCATTTTTATCGTAGATATTTCTTCTTCTGATAATTATAATTTTACGAAGTTTGCTCCTCTTACTTTATCAATTCCGACCTCTTTCATTAATTATAAAGTCACTATAAGTTCTTATTCTAAACTTCCAGATTCTTTATATACTAAGCGCTATATTTCGTTTAGTTTTGTCCATTGTGATCCATTGTTACTTATGTGAGCTTTGCTTCGTTCATCAAAATTTTTTGTTGAACCAACATAATACGTATTGTTAGCACATTCGTAGGCATAAACTATACTATTCTTTTGGTGAATATTTTAATGTTGTAACTCAACTCCTTCTACATCATCATTGCATGGCATTTAATAATGAAGTGGGTAATTATACAATTGTTATCAATTTATAACTATTTATTTAATATTACATAATTTATTTTTACATTTAACTTAAGTACTTTTAAGCAATTTTGTAAGCTATAATTATGAGTAACTTTATATTATATTTATTATATTATTGTATACAAGTATATAATATAACAATTCACCAACTTAAGCTCTTTAAAATTTGATTTCCTTCGTCTTATAAATCTTTGGCGAGTATTTCGCATTCTTCTTTGTAGATATTCTTCTTTGTGCGTTTGTAAGTTTCGTTATATAGCATGATTAGTGTTCGTGTTGACAGTTTGTATATGTTTATGTCTTGGACGGTTCTGCTGCGTCTGAGTAGAATGCTAGCTGCTTCAACGTCTTGTTTGATGTACAGCAAATATCCTAGGTTGAATGTGATTACGGGGTCTGCTTTGATTTCGAGTGCTTATTTGAATAGTTTTTCTGCTTGGTTGATTTTTCCTTGAAGTTGGAATACGATTCCGGCGATGTTCAGGATTCTGGCTGCGCGTGGGCTTTGGAATTTGTTTTTCTCTTCTTCGAAGAGTAGTTTGTCCAAAATAGTGAATGCGTTATGGAAGTCGAATAGTTTCATGCTGGACAGGATATATCCTGGCTGGTGTTCAATTTATTTGTATAGTAGTCGTGCTTCGTCGAATTGGCCCATGTTGAACATGTTATTTGCCTTCAGGTTGTGGTACATGGGCGAGTCAATTTGGTAAATGTTAAGAATGGACAGTGAGGTGCTGAATTCGCCCTGAACGAAGAGAAGAAGCGCCTCAATGACCTTCAATTCGCGGAATTCGTTCGATTTGTCACCGTTTTATTTCAGGGACAAGTTTTGGGCGCTCGTTAAAGTTTCCTCGGCGTTTTTAAAGTCCTGAAATTTTATGTAGAACAGAGTGAGGTTCGCGAGCAGCTCTAGAAGGTTACTGTTGTGCGGAAAATTGGCTATTAGAGTTGAGATGAGGTTCTCGTACTGGGGGAGGTCTGCGTGGTCGAAGGAAAGCTGGATTAGGCGCAACTTGGTGATAATTAACAGCTATAAGTTATCACAATTACTTAGTATTTTTAGAGCGTTGGTAAGTAGCTGCTCCTCGTCATCGTAGCAGGACTGGATCAATAGTATTTCAACTTGCTTAGATAACAGCCACTGGTAATGCGGTTTGATGCCTGATTGTAACAAATCTGTTGCAGTCTTTAACCCCTGAGATTTGCAATACTCAGTCTCGATGTCCGTGAAAAGAGCGCCAAACTGCTTAAAGAGCGAGCTGTCCACATTCTCGCTGTAATGGCCGATGAGTATCTGGTACTAAACGTAGCACAACTGCATTTACTTACTGGGATGCGCCAACTAGCTGATCGCCTCCATATTTTTAGCTGCCAGCTAAAAGTCCTTCAAGCGAATGTAGCATTCGACGATGCAAAGGTAGATAAAATATCGCTGCTTGCTCTCCAGCGGCTAGTTCTGCAATATATACAAAGAAATCGTGATGGCTTCTGCAAACTCGCCTTTTTCAATGAGGCTCGGAATTTATTTAAAGTTCATAATATGGAGTGGTTGCAAAATGTATATGCGTGTATACAGATTTGGTTGCATTTATCACTCCTATATGACGATGTCACTATTCGCCAGTGTGCTGCTTTTACCTTATAATTTCGTGGAGTTATCTGATTCGTCTGTAGACACTGTTCCTGGTCCGATTTTGGTCTTGTTTGAGTCTGACAACGAAGCCTCTGTTTTCGCTCATCGCGAGATTGAGCGTTTGCAGCTTACGTTTACCAATTGCACTTTTGGATACCTGCGTTGCGAGTCGTCTTAGCGCTGCACGAATATGTCCCTGCCCTTGATAAAGTTCAGGAGTGCGAGTAATTTCTGGTTCAATTCTGCTGAACCTGAGTCCATAACGATGGGTTTCGTCACCGATTTCATACAAAGTATAATTAAGCCAGTCGCTAGATATTTCAACACCACGTCCGAGGCGGAGGTCTATTTCACCACTTAGAAGCCTGCAGCCGTGTATTTCCTCTCCTCGATTAACGCATCAACTCTCGAGGAGGGAGTGAAAACGGTGAAACAGAAACTTCCAATTGGAATCGTTCAGGAGGAGTGGACGCCTTTATAAGTAATTAGGAATGGACGAGTAATCTTCTTTGAAGGCGATTATAAGAATGGAACGGAAGTAATATAATTCGTTCAGGCAAATCAGTTCAGCTTAGTCCAGCGAATAAACTTCAAGTAACTGGCTAATTACTTCCAAGTGTATTAAATGGTAAAGGTTAATGTGATCGAAAGAGGATAATAAGATAAAATCAGATAACTTATGGACGAATTTAAAGAAGAAAACGAGTTTTAAATGGGATATATTGAGAGGGACAACGCAGCATACGTAGAATTCACGAAGCAACACGGAATTCCAGACACAGACGTTATCGAAATGCATAGCGACGGAACAATGAAAATCATTAAAAATTAAAACAACAATATTAAACAGTAACACGAAGAAGTAAGGTGGAAATGAAATAGAATATATTATTATTGTTTACAAAAAACAATTAATTTATATTGAATTGAGTATATAATTTGTTGATCACTTTTCTGCAACAGAAACAGTTTCATGAAAATCAGGAACTTATTCGATTACAGATTCGGTCGCTACCTGAACAGCTTCATTTGTTGCTTAACCTTAGTTCACTCTTGGTTTCCTTGCTGTTTTCTTAATAAGCGCAGTTGAAGCACCTCCTAATACAACAGCTCCCGCTGGTACTCCAACAGCGAGACCAATTGTTAAGTTATTCGAACTTTTAACGCATTATTAACCTTTGAATTTATACCCTGCTATACAATCACATGATTTTAATTATTCGTTATATTTGGTGTTAGATATGGTATTAGAACAATAAATGCATTTTGTTTTATCATTACTTAACAATTCTGGGCATTTAATACACGATTTCTGTTTCTCATCAAATGCGAACCCTATACCAAAAGCTTATTAACAAGTTACACAAATTTCATCTTTCATCGTTTTTTATGTGAGACTACAACAATAATCTGTCACGCATTTACATATTGCTGGATTTAGACAAATACACGTTTCACTTTTTAAATTATATTCTGACAAACTTTTTATGAAATAATTGGAAAACACATAATTAATTCCAACTTCATCTACACATTGAGTGCACTTTCCGTTTATAAAATGTGTGTAATTTTACTAGCAACAAAGCTCAGTTACACATTAACATGTATTTCCGTTTGCACAAACACAACTTTATTGTGCTTCATCCCAAATGTAATTTAATCCATACGCTTACGAACACGAATTACAAATATTAGAATCGCTATTAACTACCCCTTGACATGGGATACATGAATCTCCGTCTTTGGCTAAAATTCCGTAATTATGTATGTCACATTAACATTTAGAATTTCGCATGACAGCTCTTGGCCCGTATACTTCAGAGCACGACTTACAAATTCCATCTTTAAAAATAAGTGAAGGGTATAAGCTGTTACAGCAGCGCTCTGTCAAACATTTACATTGTTATTTATCTTCACATTTACACTCTCCATATTTATACACGTACCCTGTACCAAAGGCATCTTAACATGTTTAACACATATCTCCCTAGGAATTCATAATTTCCTAACATTTTGTACATTTGTCTGATGAAATTATCAATTTTCCGATATAGAACTTTGATGAGTCACAAGTACATTTTCCATTTCTTCATATCGCTCCTTATCCATATATTGTACTACAATCAGTACATTATCCATTAATATAGTGTTATGTAGCACCACTTTACTGTATACAACAATTTTCTGATTTACACTTACATTATCCTTAGCATTTGCAGTATTTAAATGTTGAATCCCAGATAGAACCTTCGCCATAACCTTCTTCACAGGACATGCACTATTATTTTGTTGGGTGTACTGGACCTTAACAATCAATACAAGTTTTAAAATTCTTGATTGAAAAATATATTTCCAGCTTAATTATCAGCATCACACTTGCAATATTAGATTGTCGTTGGAATTAAAATTCCAGAATTTGCATTATATATTTCTTTGCAAAGTTTACATTTACCGTTAGAAAGAACTTATATTTATTATGAATTCATTGCACAGCACTCTTGAGTTTAACACGTACAAGTATTTCCAGTTTCGCATTAACACCTATTATCTTTCCATGTGTATCCACTTCCCATAGAATTTTCACATGTATTACATTTATAATTAATATAGTGTTTATTATCCAACAGACAACATTCTTCTGTTGTACAATAACATTATGAAGACAAACAAACACATTTCTTTCCATCCCACTCTGAACCAAATGCAAATGAATAAGAGCAATTCTAACATTTGCCATTTATTAGATGATATTAAATTCCCAGTGTTTTTTAGCAACATTCTTCACTTAAACACGAACACATTTGTAACGGTGGACACACACATTAATTTTTCTCAGTGCTCCAAACATAATTATACCCGTAACTTTTATCCGAGCAACATGCATTGTCAGAGCAGGATTATTTTTTCATTATCATTGCTATACATGTTCCATTTACTTCAAATTCTCCAATATCGGAACAGTTTTAAACACAAAGTGAATTATTCGCGCTTATAAAATATGGACATATACATACATCATCTTTCTCTATATACAGTTAACCACAGGACTAGTTATTTGTTTCTACTTATATCAACAATGATATTTAGAAAATTTTCAACATTAAATTGAGAGAAGTGGTAAATTAATAATATCGTTTAAATAAATTATAGACAACTTATTTTTGTGAACGAATTAAATGAAATTGAAATGAAGTTAGAAATTGCATAATTACTTTTATATTAAAAGTTTTATAAGTTTTAATTACATCCTACTTACGTATCATTATCAAGCAATTTCATGAAATATAGAGAAAATGAAATATAATGAAATATAGTAATACAAATTGCAATTCATATATATGTTAGTTTTGTTTGATAAATCTATAATTATTAATTTGTTTGAATATTTACTTTTTTGATACATTTTTGATATGATTGTATTTTCAAAAGAGTTAAGAATTAATTTTCTTAATTTTTATCTGACTATATTAACTGAAAATATGCCCTGAGGAAGGTTACTGTTGTGCGGAAAATTGGCTATTAGAGTTGAGATGAGGCTCTCGTACTGGGGGAGGTCTGCGTGGTCGAAGGAGAGCTGGATTAGGCGCAACTTGGTGATAATTAACAGCTATAAGTTATCACAATTACTTAGTATTTTGAGGGCGATGGTAAGTAGCTGCTCCTCGTCATCGTAGCAGGACTGGATCAATAGTATTTCAACTTGCTTAGATAACAGCCACTGGTAATGCGGTTTGATGCCTGATTGTAACAAATCTGTTGCAGTCTTTAACCCCTGAGATTTGCAATACTCAGTCTCGATGTCCGTGAAAAGAGCGCCAAACTGCTTAAAGAGCGAGCTGTCCACATTCTCGCTGTAATGGCCGATGAGTATCTGGTACTAAACGTAACACAACTGCATTTACTTACTGGGATGCGCCAACTAGCTGATCGCCTCCATATTTTTAGCTGCCAGCTAAAAGTCCTTCAAGCGAATGTAGCATTCGACGATGCAAAGGTAGATAAAATATCGCTGCTTGCTCTCCAGCGGCTAGTTCTGCAATATATACAAAGAAATCGTGATGGCTTCTGCAAACTCGCCTTTTTCAATGAGGCTCGGAATTTATTTAAAGTTCATAATATGGAGTGGTTGCAAAATGTATATGCGTGTATACAGATTTGGTTGCATTTATCACTCCTATATGACGATGTCACTATTCGCCAGTGTGCTGCTTTTACCTTATAATTTCGTGGAGTTATCTGATTCGTCTGTAGACACTGTTCCTGGTCCGATTTTGGTCTTGTTTGAGTCTGACAACGAAGCCTCTGTTTTCGCTCATCGCGAGATTGAGCGTTTGCAGCTTACGTTTACCAATTGCACTTTTGGATACCTGCGTTGCAAGTCGTCTTAGCGCTGCACGAATATGTCCCTGCCCTTGATAAAGTTCAGGAGTGCGAGTAATTTCTGGTTCAATTCTGCTGAACCTGAGTCCATAACGATGGGTTTCGTCACCGATTTCATACAAAGTATAATTAAGCCAGTCGCTAGATATTTCAACACCACGTCCGAGGCGGAGGTCTATTTCACCACTTAGAAGCCTGCAGCCGTGTATTTCCTCTCCTCGATTAACGCATCAACTCTCGAGGAGGGAGTGAAAACGGTGAAACAGAAACTTCCAATTGGAATCGTTCAGGAGGAGTGGACGCCTTTATAAGTAATTAGGAATGGACGAGTAATCTTCTTTGAAGGCGATTATAAGAATGGAACGGAAGTAATATAATTCGTTCAGGCAAATCAGTTCAGCTTAGTCCAGCGAATAAACTTCAAGTAACTGGCTAATTACTTCCAAGTGTATTAAATGGTAAAGGTTAATGTGATCGAAAGAGGATAATAAGATAAAATCAGATAACTTATGGACGAATTTAAAGAAGAAAACGAGTTTTAAATGGGATATATTGAGAGGGACAACGCAGCATACGTAGAATTCACGAAGCAACACGGAATTCCAGACACAGACGTTATCGAAATGCATAGCGACGGAACAATGAAAATCATTAAAAATTAAAACAACAATATTAAACAGTAACACGAAGAAGTAAGGTGGAAATGAACATTAATTTTACAGATCACATCAATACATGCATATTTATCCGAATTGGCTTACTTTTAATCTCAATCTACTTCATGTAACCTAATTTCAAAGCAACTATTTCATAAGATGTGTTACGTGAGAGGCTGGAATCACCATGAACAACGTATCTTCCTGCCTAACTGCTATTTAAATGAAGTGTCTTTGTCAACCAGCAAACCACTAGGAATGGAGACTAAAGCATATCGCTTAAGTTTTATTGCTATGTTCGACTCTAGGAATTAATCTTCCAACATTTGTAATATTTCTCTACCATTTTATTAATTTAGTTACTCATGAGGTATGAATAGGAGAAATCCATGAACACAAAAGCCAATTTCTGATATTTGATGTGTTTGTTTAAAATATACGTACATTAATATATAAATCATAACATTAATATTGTCCCACTTCTCGTCTTTGATGAATCCAATCATTGAGTCATTTCATAAATAATCGGAAGCGCTGGTTTCCGAACCCGTATTTGTTGAATAAGCTCATTCCAAATAAAAATTAGTAAAGTTTGTTACCAGGCCACATAATCCTGTACTAATGACTAGGTAAGTTCAATTACGTTATGACGCTTAGCCAATGCGTTTGCGCGTGTTTTACTAAAACAATACTTCATCAGTTGTACGCAAAGCATTTGCAAATGCGGGTTTCGTAGTTTCGCCGAACATTTAATCCGCTAATGTAGTTTGGGCTCGTCCAGGGGCTGAATAATCGTTTTTGATGCCATCTTAAACTATTAATCAAATAGCTGGATAAAATATCATGACTAACCTATAACGCTTATTTGGTTTGCTGAATACTAAATAAATTGTCCCAATGCGTCCAACTTTCTTTGGTTAATTCAATGATCCTAATAATTAATTTTTAGTCGATTTAAAGAATTAACATATTTTCCAAATGGTTAATCCAATTAATGGAGCATTTTAAGAATTGGATGTATCTCCTATGCTTTATAAGTAGAAAAAGTTTGACGTACGTATTTTCGTTTTCATTTCAAAGTTAAATCCGTTGTCTGTTTATGTATTCAGAGAAGGTTTGGTTTATGTAGCTGACTAAGAATTTAGTGTTGAAGCGTTAAGCGATTAAAGCTACTTCCCAAGACTGAATTTGCCACAAAATGATTTTGGGGTAGGTGCTGAAAATGAAGCGAATCGTATTTTCAAACTTTCAACTGTGTTAAAAGAAATGAAGATGGAAGAATTGGGTGTTAAAATGAAAGAGATGGCTAAGAATGTTATCTGGGAAGCTGAGCCACATATGTTTTCCCATTCTAAATAATATAATTGCAAACAATTTGGAATTTTTGGTTTAGATTTTGAAATATCAAGCGACAAATAAATATATTTGAAGTAAGTTTCAGCAAGCATTGACTTTAAATATAAAAATAAAGCAGAATAATAAGTAAAAGTCCCATTACTTCTCGAAGCCCTTGAAATACTTGGTTTAAAAGACACACAAGTACCATTTTTGAAGGAAGAAATAAAAGAAGAACAATAAGTTTAAAAACAAATGTATTTGTATGAAGGTCAATATTATTAAGTTGATCCATACTAATATGAAACCGCAATCAAAGAAGAAGTTAAGGAGTCTAAAACAGAAGAACCTTTAGAAAAAGAAGAACCTAAACCAGAAGAAGTGATAGAAGAAATAAAAGCTGAAGAAGTCGAAACAGAAGAAATTAAACCTGAAGAAACCAAAGAATAAGAAGGTTAAAAGGAAGAAGAAAAAGAGGAAGAAAAATAAGAAGAAAAAGAAAAACTTGAACAATCTATGGAAGAACCTGAAGAAGATGGCGATGAACATGAAATAAAACCAGGTGTTAAACCTGAAGTTGCTCAATATGGTTTAGACGCTGAAATGCTCAAGAAAACCGAAGAAGAAAGGTTTAAGTTATTACCTGAAAAACTATTGTATGATTACAAAGTTTACAGCCATCTAATAAATGAATTAAGAGCATTCAATCATAAGTTTGCAAATATTGACATCACAAAACTAACTGATTTTGAAAAGAGTGTTATAAGAGAGGCCGTTGATGAGATGAGCAGAGCCAAGTTCTTTGAAGCTGTTTTGCCCACAGAATCCGTCGAATTCTATGATAAAATTCCTAGAAGATATCTTAACGAGCTTATTGGTTGCGTCCTGAAAATTTGCGATGGTAAGATATGAAAAGAGAACATATAAATATAACATTTACATAATATATAGGAATACTCGATATATCTACTAAAATATAAGTAAATTTTTCCACATCCAATTTATGCAGTAAGATCCAGCTGCTTGGTTCCGGGCTCTTGATGAACAAGACGAGATGGAAATAGGTGCCTTAATATAATATAACGCATTTTAATTACACACTGGATTACCAACTGGTGACGGTGTAATGTATTGTGCGTATCACAATAAACCTCGCTCACTCAGGTTACTCCTTGAATATTTTAGTTAATCCAACACAGAGTCTACCGATTTTGGGTGTTTTAATGGAATTTCAGCTTTAATGTTAGCGTGCATGCGCAATGCTCCAGCTTGTGTTGAGTAGCTGATATTTTAGAAGTAGTTGTAGACGCCGCGTGGTGTGACTGCGTCCATGTTCGCAGCCGTGTACAATGCGTATGAGTGTTTAGAGCAAATTATAGCATTTGAGAGCGGGTATCACACCACGATGTGTGTTTTGAACATGCCTCCTGGTACAACAGCTTTGTAAATGGCGATAAGGTACAAATCGCGCGAGTGTGTGGAGCTTTTGCTTGGTCTCGAGCTTTTGGAGGATTTTGAGATTAACGTGCAGCTTCTCTAGGAGCACTAATTTACCACAAATCCCGGTTTTAACAGTGGCGACTAAATAACCCTTTCGGTTGACAGTCTCGCGCGTGTGAACTCGGTTATAATCCAGATCATGCAGCAGCTCCTCAAATCCTCGTCCCCAAATAATAAATTGAAGCACAGCACGGAAATTCAGTCAACTTGTATGTCCGTTCCCGCCTCTGCGTCCCATATTCAATTCCAGCCCTATCAAACACCAAACAAGTGGACTAGCCAACTCTCTCAAAGCCAAAATCTTGATAAATCGGAGTTAAAACAAACCGAGCTCGTCCTCTCCCCGGAGCTCTCGAACAGATAAAAACGGAAGATGAAAGGGAAGAACTTTTTACAATTCGGTGACCCAAGCCAAGTTCAGAGCCTCAAATCACTCGTAGAATCAAATGAACTTAAATAATAAGAACTTAAATAAGAGGAACTCGCGTCAGTGAGCGAGAGTTTAAGGGGGCCGGTGAAAACGGTTGAGTGGGTCGGGGACGAGCAGCTCAAACCGATGAAAACGGAAGAATAATTAATGGTAGAAGAAGACGAAATAGTGCTGACGCACGAGGAAGTGATGCAGAAAGTGGCCAAAAAAGCGTGCCCGGCCAAAGTAAGAAGCGCACAAATCAGAAAGAACAAACACAAGAAAAAATGATTGATGGAGTATTTTTCACTACAAAATAAAATAATATACATAGGGACGTCATTGGTTGCTAACGTCCACATACTACCGAGATATGTCAAGACTAGTCGTTTCCTCCTGCTCCTACTCCGAAAAATTAGTTGACATGTTATTTAAATTCATTATCATATTTTACACCCCGCCATCTTCAGAATCAGTACACATAGATAACTTAACAATTTCCTATGAATTGAACTAACTATTAGATTATTCAGCTTGAAATTATGTACACTACAATGAACCCATTTGAAGCGGAATTAACTATTTTATGCTTTAAATCTAGTATGCAGTACAATATTCTATATCTTAAAAAATAAAAAAGGAGGAATTATATAAATGTAAATATAAATTGTAAATATTATGTTGTAAATATTATCAAATTTGATATCACATTTTCAGTTCCTTGCTGATTACTTTAATATCATCCCATATAAAGTCAATATTACTTCCCTCAAGTCCCATAGCTTCGATTTATTCTAAAAACTCTGCTATCATTTCTAATCCAGTGCCAGTGTTTACTGCATTATATAATTCGCACGTACACCAGGCTACCCAGGTTTCAACAGCTTATGGACAAAGTAAAGTTGACATAGAACTAGAAAGTCTTGCTTCAGCTACATTACCCATTGCTAGTTATATCAGACTAAATAATGCCCAACTTGGACCAAACCCTGGTACTTAATCTAATAATAACTTTGATGCATTAGCCAGTGAAACAATTTACTTAAATTAATCCTTTTCAGGTTAATCAGGAACTATTTGTTTTGTCTTTGTTGTCATTAAAATATCTTTGTTTTCATGAATGTTTTAAGTTTTGATATCCTATTTCTTTCTTTTGAAATCGTCAGGAGTCATAACACCCAATGGTCTTGCAGATCCCATTGTACTATTTTCAAGATATTAATCTAAACGTGCTGATAGAAGATTAGAAGGCTACATCATAGGTGTAAACTCAGTATTCTTTAGAAAATCCACAGATGTTGTTGTCGTTTATGTAGTGTCTTAAACACTTTTTAGCTTTTCAATCATAAATTTATTTTTCAAATGATCAGGTAAATATGTTTGATGGACTTAACTTAAAAGGTTTAAATTGCAAAACATTACTTCAACTAAACTGTAACCGAATTCAACGTCAAAGAAACCAGCATCTCCTATTGACGTAGAACCCTTTAAAAAGTCATTATATTCTTTATTCGTTTTAAGTGTGTTAACATATGCCGCATATGCGTTTCTCACTATTTCTTTTTCAATATCTTCACTAGTCTATAATCTAACAAACATAGAGTTTCTGTCTTTATTTAACTCATGATATGCTTTGGCTCTTAATAAATTAAAAGCACCAAAACTTTTCAAGCGTACAAATACCAAACCCGATTATTCTTTAATAGCATCGCCATAAGCTAGCACCGCATCAAAATTGTTTTGTTGCGAAAGCCTACGCATTTCTAATATATGATGCCTCAATATTTCATGTTAATATAAAGGTGTATCAGGTAAATCCTTAATAAGAGTTTTAATTTTATTTACTACAAGTTCAGAAATAATAGTTTCTCCTCTCATAGTTAACCACTCTGCAAGAGTAAGATGTGTACATAATAAAATTAAATCTTCTTTCAAATTTTGTTCAGGATTTGTAGATTACAATATAAAATTCATGTACTCATCATCAGACTAGAAATTATTTAACGATGGTATTATATGATCAATTTATACCTAACCATTTACTAAATGATCTTAAACAGCTAAAAGATGAGTGTACGAAGTGTGTTTACATAGTGGATTTTATTATAAACGTAAACTGTTACGTTAAAATTTATTAAGCAGTTGGACTTAATTTGAATTTTATTTATTACCATCGCTTGTTACAACCTACACCGATTCATTTTCTTCTTTATTTTACTCTAATTCTTTAATCTAACTCTAAAATTTCTTGTAATGTTTTTTAAATGTATTAGAAATGTATGATTTTAATATACTATCTACTAACTTGGCGGTTATAAATTTATTTTCATATAGCACAAACAAAAATGTTGTAATTACCCAAAGTGGTGGAGAAGAAAGAACATATTGTATTTATTTCTTTTATGCTTCCTCTAAATCTTATTACTTAATTCGCTTTCCTGTTTCGTCAATTTAAAGCTCCATTTTTGTTTGTAATAGTGTATTAAAGGTTGTTTCAGGTCCTTTTCTTTGTTCAACCATATCCATGTTTTCAAATATCGATTAAATATCATCATATTTGTATAAATTCTTGTTTAATTAACTTAATATTTCTTATTTTTAATCAGCTTGCTTCCATTTATCTTTTGATATTCGTAAATGATTATTTAGATAAAATAAGGCTAAATCATCAGAATCTTCTAATATTTTAGTTATAAGTGTTTCTATGTTTAAATTATTTAATTACTTTTTGGTCTTACCATTGTTTCCATTATCAGGTATCATCATTTTATCAGTTAAAATTTATGCGGTTGCTAATATCGCAGATTCACTTGAAATATACGGAGAATTTAGTTCGTAATCTTCATCTAAAGCACTTACAATAAACTGAACTGGTGACTTTAAATATTTAATTATTCTTTCATCGTCATCTTATGAACATATTGTGTGCGGTTAACTTAATCTGAAACCTGTGTACATTAAAATAGTTATTAATCGTCTCATATCGCATTTTCTAAATTTCTCAAATAGTTAATTAATATCAGTAAATTCATATTTTGCGATGGTTGCCATAACTTATTCAAATGCAAGATTAATGTAATGATGTTGACCAGTAATAGTTAATTATACAGCTCTTGACACCATTGCTGCAGTATGTCTAAAGTCTTCGTCAATTTTTTCAATATCTTCAGAAGATTCTTCATCATCTTACTGATTAGCAATTTGAGCTAATATCGTTGGTGTCATCAATGAACGCATTGTAGATCCAGTGTTAACTTGTTATCTTACAGGAGAGGCCTCCTTAACTTTGTGGTGTAATTCATTTGTTTCAATCAAATTTTATTCAACTTTTTCTACAACTTATACAATTTTTCCAAGTAATTCTGTTTAATTTTCAAACCCAAAAGTTGCTATTTTTTCCAAAAGCGGTTAAATTTGTCTTCTTAGACCATCCGCATACCCCTCTGCTGCGATTATACCTTAAAACTCATCATTATTTAATGCATTTTAACCTTTAGTAATTTTAGGTTTTGTGATCATATTACTATGTTTTTTCTTTATATTGCCTTAAATTCCAGTAAGAGCAAATTATTTTTATATAACAGCTTTTGTTTTTTAGCGTTATTCTTGCATAACTGAACGATTTAGAACCTATTTGTCGTCTTTGTGTGGAGTTATTTATGTTATATATCTATCTTCTAATTATCTATAAAAATGTCTTGTTCTTTCGTCAAGTGATCTAATTAAATCATCTCCTAATTAACTCACATCAAGCTGATTAGTTATTTCTTCATTTTATGTGGTGCATTCAATAATACTGTTATCTATATTAATCAATTTAAAATTAAGAGGGTCGCTAAAATTCATCGTTAATACAAATGATGGGACTTAGAACCATTTCTGATTAAATACTTAAGGCATACTGGTAAGTCCATAAAGCGTTTTGTATAAAGATTATAAACTTTGTATAGATTTTTGCTCTTCAAATTATTAAATTTTTTGTTATAAAATTGAAATTTTTTCCATATTATCAAATCCAGGCAATTTTTATTATTTGATCGTTTCAATTAATTTTTATGTTCCTAATATGGAATTTGTGTAAATGTAGCTTAATTAATTATCAGATTTCTTCTTATCTTTTGTATTTTATACCACTGGCAATATATTAAACATCTTTCCGAATAAATTCTAATCAAAAGGTATAAGGGGCTGCTCTGAATATTCTTCAAAATGTTAACACGTAGGTTCTAATAGTTTTTACAAATTAACTTCAGTGTAAAACTTCAGATTTGCACCATCAATAGTTTACTCTGCATTTTGTACTTAATATTTAGATACTCCAAATTAATTTGGTTCGACTTTTTTGTCTTTTGTATCCTTAATATTTTAAGCTCTTAATAATAAAGGTTATTCAATTTCAATTACTACTTTTGCACAATTTAAATTTTATATTTCGTATTTTGGAATAAATATTATAACATCAGAGCATCTTACATTTTTCTTTGTCAAAATAAATAATTCAAACGGTTCTTGAATAATCTTTTTATTTAGAAATAATTCTATTTAATTAACATATATTTAAGTTAACTATTATAGTGAGGCATATGATTCAATATTCGCCTGAGAGAAATTAGGAAACTCTAAATATTTTGACATATTATTGACTGGTAAGTTAATTCTACTGGAACGTAGATCTTAAAATTCGTCTTTCTTTTAAGAAGTTTCTGCTATTTAGTCTTTAATATCACCAAGTTTTTGATTGCTGAATCCATGGCTCAATTTTATTTTTAAACTATCAGTTAATTGAACTTAAAATCCATATTTCACACCATTTTATTCAAATTCAGATTTAACATTAACCAAATTAGTTTATATACTACCGAAATATCCATCAATCATTTCAATATATTTGAAACCGATTTGCAAAGTGAATTAACCTTCTTGTAATTTTATTTATGTTTAAATTATATCTGGCTTTTAATATAGTTCGCTAAAATCTAACATCTATGTATTTAATGGTGTGAATACATCATCTTCAACCTTTTTAGACTTAGGATTTGGTACTGCTGATATTACTTAAATAATATCGAATGTGGGATTAGTATTAATAAGTTTATTCATAATACTTGCTTTCTATTAAGGATTTATATCAGGAAATGCTTTGGCTGCTTCTTCATAAGTAATATTTATTAAGGCTTTAGAACCAGTTTATAAAGATGGTTAATTATTAAGATTAAATACGGATAATTTGTCTGCATATTATAACACACCAATACACGATACTGTGCATTAACTTTCTACAATAGTAATACTTATCTCCATGTATATGAGGAGTGTTTTTGCGTAATATTGTTTATGCAGAACTGGTACTATTGTAGATTTATTCACTCCAATGACATCCGACGTTAGAAAAATCCTTGAGCTTCCAGATAGGCCCGTATTGTAGCAATAACAGTAATAAAAAGTCAAGTAAGCTGTATATAGGAAACTACCAGTACATCCTTTTGCAAAATTTAAAACGACTTTTACCACTTTTGATCCACCGTACTCAGAACCAAATTAGAGGCCTTATCCAGAGTATTCAAATTTGTAGTCTGATGAGCTATATCGGGAGTAAGTAGCTATTCGTTAAATTTTGTAGCGAATCTCACCGATTCCGATATCTGAGCATCTTTACTACAAGTATTGTATTGATTTGTCTGTTTTTCTCTCATATGGCCGGTTTTGCGAAATAGTCGACACTATATTTCACTATCATTTAAATTTTGCCTGTGCTGCAGACTATTTGCAGTTGACTGTGTTTCAGGTAATGAAGCAGTTCCGTTTTTACTGTGTGATAATCACCGAAAATTTATAGAAGTTGAAAACGAAGAACATTTTCGAGGCTTCGAGGTGCGTTCAGGCCTGTTAGTACTTCCTCTTGCAAATAACTGATGCCAAAATAAAGGATGCTGAAACAAAGCACTTCGATGAGATCAATGAGTTTTGGGCCAATCTATTTCAAGCAGAAACTACTTAATTTTTGATTCCACAAAATGCAAAAAGTGATCAAAATACAATTCCTAACACAAAATCAAACCTCAAATAATAAATAAGCGGATATCAAATTTAACTGAAAAAATGCTCATGTGTGCAAATTTAACCTCAACAATACCTCAAATCGACTGTAATAAAAAAGGAGTTAATAGAGAACATTATTAATGTTGATAAACACCTCGAGTTTTACCATACGGGAATAATCAACTTGAATGACTTCGGCGAGGATTTCTCTGTTTTCGCGAAAGAAGGACACAAAGAAATCGAATACAACGGAGAATAGACGGGTTGTTTTTTGCTGAGCAAAGTTACTTCAAAGTGATTTTATTAAATAATGTGTTATCACATAGAAATATATATTGCTACATACCGTATGTATTCTGTATTTTTAGATTAGTTAATTTAAGCATGAATTTATGAGTTGTTAAGAGAAATAATTGTAATATATATCAATCTAACACACTTAATGCGATAACCCATTTCCAGGCTGTTTCTTCTGCGTCAGACACATTCATGTGTCTCAATATTGGCATTTTATTACCATACATCAATCTTCGCAAGCCTGTGTGCTTAATGTACTTTAATTTAGATAATATTGGGTCATTTTTAATATAATAAGCTACAGAATCTAAGCTATTAGACGCCAATGCACTAAGTTTCATTGCAACTTTAATTGTTGATCTGTTTTTCAATTCACTTCTGGTTGTCTAATCTATCATAATCAGTTTTATGTGTTATATAGTCATTGTTAGCCCAAAGAAAAACCCGAATAATGAAACAAAAACGCAAACAGCAGTTACAATAAGCCATAGTGATGGAGTTTTACTTTAAATATATACAGTCCACGAATAATATCCTAATAAAGTGGCAAAATACAATAAAGTGAATACTACACACAGAATAAAATATTTATAATTGCGAATACCTATACACGTTCCAACCCAAGGGCAATGATGATCATGACTGAGTACACAGTGTTTACACAGTGGACAGTGTGCTACACCTGGAGGTTTTTCAACATTGCATGTAGAGCAGTGAGTATTTTGAACGAAATGAACTGATATTTTATTTGTAGCTTTAATGTTATTGGTTACGAATTATGGGATTGATATATTCATTCCCATTTCGATATCGTCTTCACAGTTCATTTCGTTTATTACTTTAAGTGATGCCGACGGCATTTTAGCTAAAGTTTTTGATGAAAACATCATAGTTTATGCTGGCTGGATATTACTATCAATCAATTCTGAACTAACTGGAGTTTTAATGCGCTTTGGAATTACACCCGGATCCGTTAAACTCGTTTTAATATAAAAACTGACCGTTATTAATGACAGAACATAAATTGGAATGAAAATTAAAAACGAATCTGTTCTGTTGAGTTAAAGATACATAATAAGAGTGTGCACTACCGGTAAAATTAGGAATATAGCACAAGTAATTACAACGCAGTAGAATTGTGACCCAATTACTATTTTGTTTTTGTATATCGCACGCATCTCAAAATATTTTGAAGTGTAGATTAGTATTTAAAATGTAAAATAATGACATGCAAATTCCACATCGAATGTAAAAACTCCTTCACTACTCACCATATATTTCGGGACTTGTTACCTTTGCCGCTTTTATATACAATTCTAACGATAAATAAATACAACTTCACATTGTTTCACTGGCTTTATAATCAGCCCTCAATATAGTTTTATCTTCTGCTTTGAAAAACTTATTCAGATAGCCACGTCCAAAATCTGCAGATTTCGGCTTTCCATCTGCTCACGCTATGTTTTGGTCAGGGTATTTGCTAACTTATTATATAAACTTTGAGTTTAGTTATATTACTTTCGCTATCGTACTGCTCCTTATTTTTGTGTGCATTCACAGAGTTACATCAGATTACCATTCATATGATTAGGTAATTTGGGGTGTTATATTTGGCGGTTTTTGGGCTCTTCTTTGGGAATTTATTCAAGTGAAAACAAAATACTATTTGGTAGCGTCAGCTCTTAAAATGTGGTATGCATTCACATATCACATGGTTTAAGAAAATGAAAAGAATTACACAGAATAAGATGCTCCAAAGTGAGTTAATATTTCTATTCATTTTTCTGTTATATCTATTCATATGTGTTTTAATTTGTGCTAACATTATATTTCTATTAACTTTCCATCAAATTTCACACCAAGTATGGGAGCACAATCTTCAAAATATTCTAAAGAAATAAAAGCACAAATGACATAAGCATTCAAAGATATTGATACTAATAACGACGGCAAGATTCAATTTTCAGAGTTTTTAAATAGACTAATGTATGGAGTAAATGTTAATTAGGAATTAGTTAAATTATGTTTCTTTTTACTAGATACAAACAAGGATGATGCCTTGCAATAATCAGAATTTGAAAGAATATTTTAAGTTATGATGAATGCTTCTGAAGAGTCATCAATTAATACAATTCTTTGCGATTTGATTGATTTCAACGGAGATGGATTCTTAGACTAAAATGAAATCAAAGCAATGTATGAGTTTTATAAGAAGCCAGTTCCTCAATCAGCTAATGATCTTGGTATTAAAATAACTAAAAAGAAGTTTGAAGAATATATAAAAGCACATTTTGACTTCGATAAGTGATTCAATATCATCAAATATTCTAATTCTCATTGAGTATCATCAAAGCCACCTAAAACCACGGTCCATCTCCACGCCACTTCTTCGGCAGCTTTTGGAGTCATATTCCTTAGAATGGGCAATTTCCTGCCATAAAACATTCGTCTTACCCCAGAATCTTTATATTTTTTCATATCAAGGGTTCTTAAAATAGGATCTTCTGCGATAAGTTATTGAACAAACTCTTTACGTTCCTTATCATTCATTTACGAAGTTTGGTCAAGAGTTTAATGCACATTAAGTCTATGTCTGAGCTCCTATCGTGTTGTAAAATCAGATTTAACTAAACTGAAGTGTGAACAACACATTGACACTCCAAAGAAAAATCCAAATACTGCCATTACCAAAAATACTCCTTAAACTAAACAGTAAATGTAGTTATTCTTACCGGTCATATCTGGGAATGTAATACCCATGTATAACCCAGCTCCACAAAAAGCAACAACTATTATGCAGTAAATGGCAGTTGATATTGTACTAACTACAAAATAAACATAGTTTCTAAGACCAATGCAGGTGCCCATCCACGGACAATGATGGTCCTAAAATAAAACGCAGTGATCGCAGTCACTACAATGAGCAGAACCAGGGGGACGTTCAACTCCACACGTTGGACATTTCGGTTACTGATTAAATTTTGCTGAAATATGATTAGTGGCTCTAATTTTTCTTTGTTAATTAACTTAAGCTTCAAGTGGTTAATTCTATACCACTTTTTCTTATGCACTTTCTTCATTATAATTAATATTATTTTCAATATCTCTTTAGGTGGGAGGAGCTGGATTAAGAGGTATGGTTTCAAGTTATTAGTACTATCCATTGTTTATCTTATCTTCCAGCGTAATTTTTCTTTTTGGCATAACACCAGGATCAGTTAATGTTGTCATCATGTAAACAATGATAATCGCAATGGCTAATATGTATACAGGTATATAAACAAATGGTGTGGCTTTCTCACCTATTGTGTTTAAGCTGCATACTGTTATGACAACAGGCGCTGCAGCAAAGAGAATACAAACTACAACGGTGCATCCGAATGAGGCTCCAATTACCTTATTTCCGCAGTAGCGTGCAGGCA
Organism: Hexamita inflata; assembly: GCA_963988835.1. NCBI lineage: Eukaryota > Fornicata > Diplomonadida > Hexamitidae > Hexamita > Hexamita inflata. The sequence goes on from CAXDID010001019.1 coordinate 24,254, forward strand.
TATGATGGTGTGGATTGCTTAGTTTATATAGCATTTTGTATATATATGTATATCTTAAACACTTCATCTCAAAAATGTAACTCAGTTCTTCGAATGTGTATGATTTATACGCGTCTTCTGCGTCTGTGAATACGGAGTCTCGCACTGCTCGTCCTGCGATCAACGATTTGCTTCATTTTTCCAAGTACGCCTTCGATTCTCAGACCTCATTTGTGGATATATAGAAACCTCAGGCACAACATTAAAATGAGCACATATTGAACGAGAAAATAACGCAGCTTTCTGAGGATGATGTTGACAGCGTGCACACTGACCAGATATAGCGCCTTGAGCAGCTCCGCCTCCGTTTGCTCCGTTAAAAGTAAGTTTAAAAGCCGATTGCGCAATCTGACCGGGTCGAGCACATGAAGCAGATTCTGAACGAGCAAATAAAGTAAAAAGAGCTTCAAATGAAAGCGAAACAATCGTAAAATCAAATAAGCCCTCAATTACTAAATAACAGTTAATAAGTAAATAACACTTAATAAAAAATTGAACTATAAAACAAAAAGGACCAAATCTAAAATGCGATTCAATAATAAAACAAAACGAATTAATAAACGGAGAACTCGGAAATAGAAGTTGAATGCGCAACTGTGCAAATTCGCAAACGGAAACAAAAGAAAACGAATCCGGAATCCAAATAAACTAATTCAGTTAATGAAGAAATATTATTCAAAGAAACAAAAACAGAACAAGAAACTAAATTAGAAATTAATAACAAAGATAAAATTATTGATAAACAAGAATTAACTTGTAAATAAAATGAACAAATAAAAGAAACGAGCGAAAAATAAACACAAATGACAGAAACACAAACGGTTTCAATTCAAACGACTGAATAAACAGTTTAGATTTAAACTGACAATAAAAGTATTTCTAATTAAAATGCTTCTGTGAACACTGAAATACAGCATGAATAAAATATAATAAGTGAAACTAAGATAGAGGAACAAATACCTGAAAAACTGGAAACTGTTAGCTTAGTGAACCAAACTTAATAGGAATCAGGTATAGTACCGACCAAAACGCAAAACGAAAATACTTTTACAAACACACAATAAACTTTGACATAAATACCAACAAATGGGTCTCTGAGCTACTAAAATATGGTCACAGCACGGTAAATCTCACAAGAATTGAATGAGCTATTCCAAAAAATATAGAGTCCGTCAAAACAAAACAGAGCTCAAAATGAAAAGGATGAGATAATGTTCCTGCTAAGCGAAATTCACCCATTTTAAAAGAACACAAACGAAAAAGACAGTGAAGAAACAGATCTACTTAGTCCATTTGAACAAACACAAAAATAGAATGAAGTAGTAAATAATAATGAACAAGACGAGTCATCTAATAAGTAATATGCTGATCAACATGTAAATATTTAATATAAAAACGATGATGAAACATCAAAAAGTGCTGAAGGGAGTAACTTAATTATGTTAAAGAAATCTGAACAAACAGATAGTTTTAAATAAAAAGATGAAAGATAAAACTCGTTTGATGAAGAGATTCATGAATAGATTTCCACTAATACCCCAAATCTATGTAACTAATAACCTATAATGACATTAAATACTATCTTATCTGAAAGTGAACATAGCAAAGGAAATTAAAAGTTATAACTTTAGGATTTCGAAGTAACATAAACCTATAGGTTAACTAAATCATAAAAACTACTATCTAAACCCACTAGTTCTAATTAATTTAATGAATTATTAGTTAAAAAAGTTTGTAGTAAATAAACTGTAAATACAGTAGCACAGCAAAATGTTTCCATAAATACTCAATAAGTTGTTGAATCTATTTCATAAACATCTATTTCACATGGCAGATAAAAAGATGTACCAAATTCAAACATACATATTATTAATCCTTCACAATTATAAAGTCTAATTTCACCTTTAAAATCAGATAATCAAATTTAAAATTAGACAAACTATTAAATAGTAAATGCAACATAATTAATTGATAGTAATAGTGATTAAATGATTCCAAAAATAGCTTAAAGTATATCTCAATCTAATTAGTAAGATGAAAAATATACCAGTGAGGAATGTGATTAGTTTTAGTAATTCAAAAACTAAATGTTAGCCAACCTAATATCACAACCTTTAACTCTCTCAAATGTATTGTTGTAGAGCCCAGTCTAACATATTGATAAGTCACAAAGCACCGATAGCCCATAATTAAATACCTTAAACACTAATTAATCGGGTCTAAACTACAGAATAGGTTGTAAAATTGAACGAAGACCATAATAACATTGTATTCCTGTTTAATTACCTAATTAGATGCGGTTTTCTTTAGATGAGCCAGTAAATTATCCAAAAGAGCATGAATCGTCTTAGTTGAATATTAAAGTGAAAAATGATGCTAAAACGGTACCAATGAAAGAAAATAGCATTGAAAATGAAATAATTGATGCAACATTGAGTTTCCAAAATGGTGTTGATTCAGATTCGTTAATTCTCAGTAAACCTGAAGATTCAAGCGCACATATTCCTCATGTGCAAAAATATATGCCTCAAGCTTAAACATTTTAATCTCAGAGCGAACCCATAACTTAAACTAACATTTAAAAAGCAAATAGCGTCGAAATATCCAAGAATGCCGAATAAGTGAATCAATAGATAGTAACTGAGTAACCAAAAGTCATTGAGTAACAACCTGAAAAGCAACCAGAAGTTGTTCAGAATACAGATAATAATATTAACGAGAACCAATAAATTGCAAAACAAATAAAATAAGAACCAATTAAATTGGAACTCAAAGAAACTCCAGATTAAATTCAAGTTATTTCACTGTAATCAAAATAAACGAGCAAAACCCAGTCTTAATAAACCAAATCCTCTTAAGTTCAAATCGCCCCAAAAAAGCGAATCAAATCAGAAATGATTCAGAACGAACCGAGTTTTGATGAAGTGGAGGTCTTTAACGTCAAAAAATAAACAACTTGCATTTAAAACGAAAAATAAATTCAAACGGTTCCTAAAAATAGCATTAAAATAGAAAACTCAACGAGCGATTTGGTTTTTAAACACGTTGAATCGATGAAAATGCAACAACTTGAGTCAATCTCAGAAACTACTGAAAATATAGGATTACTATAAGAAATAAAAGAAACACAAGATTAAAGCAAATAAAATAAGGTTGAATAAAATGTTCACTACAGCTTGGAATACTAACCAATTAAAGAAACAAAAGTTTAAACACCACTGAAACTTAAAGAGATAACATAACAAAACGTACAAAATATTAAAATAAATGAAAAATCACTGTTTGACAGTGAAAGCCTGAGCTTCAAAAAAAATGTTGACTTCTCAGAAGAAGCAGTCAGTTGGCATGACTCTCCTGCACTAAAAGTTGCTGTGTAGAATCCACAAAAAGAATAACAAAAGCCGCATGTGTTCATTCCACAGCATTCCGATTAACAAGCAAACTCTCAAATATAAGTTACGCGAACATAACAGAGCAATCTACCAATTTAGTAACCAACAAGAATCAAAATAACTAAATCCAACAATGAATATAATGTTTAACAAGTTGCAAAAAGTAATTTAAAATATTCAGAACTATCTGAATAAACAGAGCAGCTAATAGAATAAGCGCATCAAAATGTTGTTCCAGTTAGCTTGAATAAAGATTAAAGTTTAGTAAACACTAAATCATCATTAATAAGAGATTTTGATTCTGTTCTCGAAGCTGAATGCTCGGCTGAAGTGCAATACATACTATAGTGAAACTATTAATAGTTGTGTTATAAAATTTATATTTTCAAATTTGGTTTAAAAAGAAAAATATAAAATTATTTTAAACAGCAAATTTGGAACTACAATAAGTTAAATGCCAACAAATGTATTTAAACAAACACTTCAAAAATGATTGCTTAGTTTGTATTTACAATCAAAATTTCACAACTTCACAATCAAATGCACAAAATCGAAGAAATGATATTAATTAAAACATTTATTAATGTACAAGAACTAATAAACATGAAAAACTCGACTTATTATAATGCACTACTATTAATGTTTCCAGACTATCTTAAAAATCAAAAATAATATCGATATTATAATGCATCTAGTACTTACCACAAATAAACACTTGCGACTTTAGAATATTTAAATAGCTCTTCTAACATAACAACGTAAGAATGGGCTTATAATACTAAATAAATATTAAAGTAATAAGTTCCAGACTTATAATAATTTTTTGACTATAAATAGTAGCATGGATTTGATATTTATTAAGAAATGATTGATGAACTAAATAATTTAACCACAAGTATATTATAAACTGATAATGAAATATAAATACGAAATAAGATAGGGACTAATGGTACATATTTTAGTTTAAATAACTATAGCTAAATATTATAAACGATCCCTTTCTAAAATCCCACAATTTTTACTAATTAACCTAAAGATATTGTATTTCTGTTTAATTAGTTTAACAACCCCGAAATATTAATAAAAATATTATATGAAACATGTTCGCTTCAAGATAGAATATGGATATATTCATATTAAAATGTAGTTATAAATGTATTAGAAATGCTATTTTAAAGATAGTTTTTGAATCTTATCTAAATTCAAAATAATTAGGAAGATATAATAAATTATTTATTATAAAATTAACATTCGAGCTAATTTATGAATTTGTGTGTCCTGCGAGAAATATAAAAATAAATTGAAGACTTAAACGGTTAAATGTCGTATAAAATCATAATAAATGATACGTATTAACTAGTTAAAAGTTTTTGTGTTGTGTATATTTTATCAAAAAAGTCACATATTATTTCTACACATTAATTAATTGCTTAAAATAATTTTATTACTTATTTTATTTCAGAGTACATTGAATAATCGTTTTATTTTCAATTTAATAACTATTTTGATTAAATAATATAATTTGATAATATAACTTTGTTAGAAAATCAGCAACTTAAACATATAATATCATTTTAAATGTAAATCATATACAATGATGATGTTACAATTGGTGTTATCAACAAGACACTTGTTATATTAAAACCGATTTATAGAGATCTAAGATATATTGGAACAGTATATAAAGTCGCATCATATGAAGGTATTTTTTATTCCTATGATGTTAATTGGTATGATGGAGTTTCAAGAGGAATAGTTTTAGATTCTGCAGGAAGATTGATTACTGATCCCTTTTCTTAGTCTTCACCTCCATATATCCATAGAAATGGATAACGATAGTATCGTTATTAATTATCACTGGTCAAGTTTAATAGTTCTGAATTAATATTTAATTTTACTGGTCATGTAAGAACAACTTCTACAAATGTATATGATTATATTAATCAAAATATATTTACTAAAAAAGATCTGTTGGTATATTAACTAAAAACTGATTATAAAAAATATTCTTAGATAACATCTATTTCTAGCAAAGCACTAAATTCACTTTAAAGGACACCATATATAGAGTGCGAACTAACTAACGAATCTATTAACTAGTAAATTTAACTATTTCAAAATTATTAAAGCAAACAGGAACATAATGTTCTGTAACTACGAATCAATTAAAAATATAGAAAGAATATTACAACATATTTTGATATCAAAACTTTAATCAGGACAGATAATGTCTATGATACAACACTATTAGAATAGTGTGCAGTTCCATAAAACTAAGGTTTCACATTTCATTTCGGGTTTGAGGAATTGATAGAGTCCATATAAGAATAATATAATAGATCAGTAACTGGAAATATTATAAAATTTATTAATAAAGTTAATTATGCATATCAATTAGCTGCATAAGGTTAATTAAAGTAATTAAACATTCTGTTAAAATAGTATTATTAAGCTAGAATTAAAGATACCAATTCATTACTAAATTATTATTTATTTAAATACGAATCTAATTATTCTTCAGTTGAATTTGACGCGATACTGAATGATAACATAAACATAGAGATACCATTAATATATCATGCTTTAAGTAATAAAATTAACGAAATAGTATTTTTTAATCACTTATCATATAATTTGTAAAATTTAGTTTCTAATTAAAACATATTAGAAGTACAATTAGGCCATATAACAGATGATTCATCAGAACTAACTTTAAAAGAATTATATAGTAACTATTATGGAGAATATTTAGAAAAAACGAATTTTTGGTAAAATTAACTTATTATCGAACGTTTTAATTTGTATAAATTAATACTATCATATTTTCAATTGAATTATTTTTCTTATTCGACTGGATCCAACTGGAAAAGCATCATGGCTGAATAACTAAAAGCTTAACCATCAGGAAGAAATAATAAATACCGTATTGGATAAATCAATGGGAAATTATCTATTACAAAAGCACTCGTTGTAACAAATAAAAATTTAGACAACTAAACATCTATAAATGGGTTTTTAACAGTTGTTTTAAACTAAAACATAGATTTGTAACTAAGTAATCAATATACAATATTAGATGAACACACTCGATTTGTTTATGGTATTGATAATCTGCGCTATATTTAAGGTGTATAACACATCCTATTGACTAATGGTTATATTAAACATCAACGTATTAATAATACTGTAAATGATTACAATGATATATATGAACTGGACAATAGATTTTGGGACACTGCATATAACAAATCAACTTTAAAAGAAATTGGAATTATAATATCTTAAGATAAAATCACTTCAAATAATCGATTATCGTTTCAAGATTATAATTAATCTGAAATATATTCGCGTACAGTAATATTTGATGCCAAATCTCCTTATTTTGAATGCGGTAAATTAATTGTCAAATAATTTGGACTTATTGATGGTATAATGATAATATATGAAGATGTAATTTTAACGCAAGAACTTAAACGTAAAATAATCTATGGCGATGATAGCTTGAGCAATATTAACAAATTAGAATACTTATATTAAAATCTTACAACCAATAATATTAAAACATACACATTTATTAAGTAATTTCCAAATAATTATGTATTCAAAACTATATATAAATTTTAAGTTCAAGAATGTATCTTAATTCTCTTTATTTTTCTTATCCCGTTATTAATTTATGTCCTAATTATTGTTTTAACCTAGAATGAATATTATAATATATTTTATGAAACTGAAGAAACAGATAATAATTAAACAAGTGAAGTAGAACACAATATAGATATATATCAATATACTACAAACAAACCAATTAAGTAAATAGAAAAATAGAAATTTATAAATCTATTTGATAAGTTAGTGGATACATTATTTATAATGTAAAAGAGTGTGTTTAAATACGAAATTACTCAATAGAATATAATTTTAGAAAATATGACGAAATCAATAACACAACCAGAAAGTATATTTACTTATTTACCATAAATTTAAACAAATTAATAAGATTAGCAATGTTATATATCATTTAGTATATTAACTAATTCATAGCATTATATGATGATGAAAAATTCATTGATACATCAATCCTCTCACATATCAAAAACATTTATAAATATTCAAGCAAACATAACAGTTAACAGCAGTAGGAATACTAAATATATATCATTTGGATCAAAATGTATTCCAAGTAACACACATCAAAATAATTGTTCGTATATATACGTAAGATTATTTGATGATTAGAATTTATTTTATATTCGTGAGTTGGAAAGTCCTTTACAAGTGTAGAAATATGAATTCAAAAAATATAAATGTGCTGAACTTATTAATAATTAGTTAATACAATTGTCTTTAAGTGCAGAGTGAGAAATTAGTATTTATGTATTTATTGTAATATTCATTGTCTATCTCTCTTTTTGTCTTTGGAGAACTTTCCTCGTTTCCATGTGTCTCTATCGTGTTCTTCTGGTCTGGATTGTGTGAGTTTGCCCCAGAGCATCATGATTTCGAGTGGTTTTTCTGTTCCGTTGATGTTTTTGGCTTCTTTGAGGTATTTGAGCATGATGCTGAGTGCGCTTGCGCAGTCGAAGCATTTATCGAAGTTTTTGAGCAGGTCGAAGTCTGTGTTGAGTTTGTAGTCGTACACACACACTCTGGTGTTGTTATTGAAGTAGAACATCTGTTCTTCCAGTTTCTTGCAGTCGTAGTCTTTGAGTCCCGCTCCTCTGTGTGTGATCATTTTGCACCCCGCGTACGTGGCCGAGTTCATCAGGGGTAGCATTATGTCCCCATTATAGAAATTAACAATTGAGTCGTTCCAGGGCAGTTCGAATTGGAGCATTCCCATAATTGGGTTCAATTATTAGAATTAATTTTTCTGCATCTCAAGTTATTTATTGAATTGTTAATTCGCCTCGTCAACGGTGAGTTGTTTGACCGGAACGGAGGGTTCGTAGACGAATAGAAACTCCTTTTTTGGTTTCACGAGGGAGAATTTGTCGTCGGTGACCGAGAAATTGTAGAAGTTCACGCGCTCGTGCACCACGTTCGGCTTCTGAAATATCTCGAACACGTGAAATGAGACGTTTGGGAAGAGCTCGGCCAGAATGAGATAAATATTCGGGAATTGGGACAGGCGGTTCATCACCACGTCCGAATTCGGCGACATTGACATGAACTCGATAAACTACAAAAGAATTGACATGAAGCGGTCGTAAGCAACTGTCTTTATCTCGCCAGAACGGCGCTTGTACTGCATCTGAGGAGCGGAATCGTGGTCCAAAATCCTGAACGCAGACGACATCAAGTCAGTCGGAAGCACCGGAGGCTCCTAGTTGTTGTTTGCAGGAGCATACTAACGGCAGTGGTGATTCACACGCTTCTGCTGCGTCGGGACGTGCGCTTACACTGGCGCTGTTGGAATCACAGAAACGGGCTCGTTGTTCTCCGAATCTGAAAAGGTTAACCAATTCTCTGTCATTTATCATAAAAGAAGTGGATAATAATAAATGAAATTTCAATATCAAATAAAACGTACAAATAGTAAACATATTTCCATTAATTTACATTTAATATTGAAATTGTAACTTTACACATGGAAATGATTAAAAACGCAGCAGTATCCGTAAATTACATATATAATGGTCTAATCTCTTTTATAACCAATCAATACATTCATCTCACACTGCGTTATTACTCATCAAACTTCTCATAATCTCCGTTAGCTTATCCGAACTAATGGAGTTTATTTTGGAGATCAAAAAACAATAAATAAAGGATTAAGTTGAAAGGCTAGACGAGTTATTTATACAAACGACTAAGGAATTATATATCGAGGGTAAGAGAATTTATATAATACGACAAAGATGTCATCTGTGATAAATCATTACGATGCAGCTTGAATGTCCCACTACATAGGAACAGTCATCATTGATTATAAATAGTCCTTTAATAACATATATAATAATAACTTCTCTGTTTCTATTTGCTCTATTAATAACTATATATATATTAATTGAATAAATCAATCGAATTTAACATTAGAACTGTAAATACTACATCCGCTCCAATATGTATTACCGTTAGAGCATGTATACGAGGGACCAGCGTCATTAATTGAACAACATAACTATTTATCTTAACACCAATAATTTCCACCGTTCCAATTAATAAATTACCTCTTATAATCTTTAGTGCAAACACATGTATTTTATTTAATTTCAGAACCAGCTACATTGCAAACGCAAGTACTCCCAGACAAAATTGACCCAGCTGGACAAGTACAAACACCTCCCACAATTGATTATCCAGTTATCGTACAAACACAAACACCAGATAACAGTATTGAATATTAAGGCTAACAAACACAAATTTCGTTTGATAAAATGGAGTTAGCTGTACAAACGCATGCTCCACCTACCAAAGACGCACCTGATGTGCAAATACAAACATCATTTTCAAAAGTTGCTCCAGGTACTTCCAGGTAGCAAGGACATGCTTAATATGAAGAATTATCGTTCATACACTAAATTTTCTTATTTAATTTAATGATAACTTACTTTAGTTGCTGAATGTCGTCATTTTATCTTTATATTTACAGATTCAAGTTGAATATATTTTGGCTGAAATTACTATTTGACTCTTTTTGTGTTTCAAGGCTGTCGTTAAGTATTGAAATATTTGAATTTAAGTCGTCAATGATCTGATTCAAGTTCTTAAATTGGTTTGTTAATGTAGTAACATTGTTGTGAATTCTCTAATCCAAAATTGTTGAATTTAGTTCTAAATTATTTAATGCATTCGTAGTGTTCAAAATAATATAATTTTGGATACTCGAGCTGCTCGAGATTATGTTGTTTTAAGTTTTTTCGTCTAGATCTTTAAGTTCCTCTATCTCAATGCTTATTTATTGTTGTATATTTTCCAGTTCCTTCACTTTGGTTTCGAGTCCGTTAACATTTAGGGATTGAATACTTTAATTAAGCATCGATGTTCTTAGGATGATTTCGGTCACTGAGTTCAAAACACTGATGCACAAGCTACCGTTGACTACTTAGCCTTTTGGACACTGGCATTACTCCCCATCGAATTCAAAGGAGTTCTTGCAAACGAATTTATTGTTTATTAGTTCCCCGTTTTCCAAGTAGGTATAACACAGACCGTAGGCGTATGTTTTACTTTTGCATATATCACAGATAATACTGAACGACCCAATCAGCTGCAGATTGTCTAAGTTCAATCCTGCGTATTTATTGATGTTACTACAAATTTTTGAGTTGCCAACCCGCACTTAAATTACATCAGGAACAAACGCTATCAGCGAACCTGAAACAGTTGAACCCGATACATAACCCGAAATGTTCACGTCTGATATCTGAATTAGCGACTATTATGACTAAAGAAGCAACCCGCCAACGTTTACTCCACTGAGTCTATACTGGATCAACGAGTCATTCATCGTCATGTTATTATACGAGTTCAAAACCATACCTGAAACGTTCTGGCCAAAAGCTGCGAAAGCAAACTCTGAAGACAATACATACAAATCGCAGCTGAAACAGACTAACGCGCTTTAGGCGAGCTATTGCGGAATTCGCACAGATAAAATAGAATTTTGAATCTTAATGCCTATATTTGTGGTACTGCCAAAAAGCGCAAATGAATATAATTCCATTATTTGATAATCATAATTTAGTGCTACATTCTTGACAATTTCAGTGTTGAGACTGTTAAACACTAATTTTGGTTTAGAAGAAATCACATAACCTGATTGTTGTAATTGATTCATATACGGATATTTAAAACAATATCCTACTTCTTAATGATTACTTTTAACGTAAACCTAGTTATTGCAAATAACAGCCTGATCAATTTCATTAATTTAGTTTAAATTCTATATATATTAAACTTTTTAGTACATTTTAATGGATAGTTGTACCTATTGAAATATCAAGCCATTCACTAACATTATAAAATAGGAGTGTTAATATTAAATTTATTTAATTAAATTTATGAGCTTTACATCGATGATTAAAAAACATCCTGTATTTCATTATATTTCAACGATATGATATTGATTTGGAATCTGTCATAATTATAATATCTAAGAATCTCACTCATAATCTTATCAAGATTATATTAAAATAATACTCAAAATTATGAATCTTAGTTTTATTAAATTTATAATCTTTTGTTTAATTCATGTTACTTCTGCTGTTGATTCTAATTTGTATATAATATTGTTAAGTATTCGTCAGAGATACAGTTTCAGTAAGATATGTTCCATTAAATATATATTATTATATACTGAATCTGAAAAATCTGAAAAATATCTTAACCAATAAATTGTGGTGTTATCCATTTTCGTTCTCACTAAAAATGTTAGTGAAATAAACAATATTTAAATATATAATAACATCCAATGTTTATTAAAGTTTCAACGGTTTACTAAGAGCGTTTTGCCAATTTTTTGAGATAATGAAGTTGTGTGAAGAGGCATCTACTATTTAAACATGCTTAAGAATGAGTTCCTTGCAAATAACAGCCTGATCAATTTCATTAATTTAGTTTGAAATATATGTAAAAACTTGTGGAGGGTTGGGTTTGTATGTTCCTGGATACAAGCAACGGCTACTCCGGGGTCCACGGGTCCTGCCAGACGCCTTCGGCTAACCCTACCCGGCCTGGCGACCCTCGACGTCCAGGGGCTCGCCGCCCCTCCAAAGATCGATATCCCAGAGGGCTCGGGGAAATATAGAGGTGCTAAATCTAATAAAAAAGGGTGTGAGTAAAAATATGAGATAGATATATAGCTAAATGAGATAGTAATTTTTATTTTAGTAATTTTTATTTTATCAATTTTAGCCTAATTATTAAACATATTACCGTGCTAAACTAATCCTGTTAGCTTTCGAAATCTAAGCACTTTATAAGAAAAATATAACTATATCTATCATATAACTTTAATTAAATTATGAAAGAAAATTCTAACAAAAATTGTATAAAATGACTCATAAACGGAAATATATAGTCTATCAAAGACAATATTATTGTCAAACCTTTACAATTTTATAACATAATATATAATTTTAGTTATTATCCACTCCACATATATGCCATTTGAAGTCGCTACTAACACATCTCATTTGGAAATAAGATGGTCTTACGAATCTAATGCATAAACTATAGATTTTTTGTAACTGAAAAACTAATATAGCTTCATATGCATTCAAGGAACTAATAACGAATACTTTGAAAACTATGATATAATAAGCCGCACGTAAGCTTTAGATATTTCTAAATGCACTATTGATGTAGCAAAAATAGATGGAAATATGGGAATAATAAGTTTAAACAATTGCATTTGTAAAAACAATTTTACAACTGATTGTAGAACTTTTAGACTTGATATTATTGACTCGTAGATAAAAATATAACAATTATTAAATTTAAAAATAGAAATATTAACAGTTTAAGTATCTTCTCATTTGTAACTAGACTATTATAATTGCTGCAATTTGAATTGTGGTTTGAATTGTTTAACATTAATTAACATAAATATTGATTTGTAATAATTAAATGGTACTTGGAACACGATTAAATTAGATAATTGCATTTTTAGTGGATAAATTGACAACAGCAAATTAAAAGTATCAACGTTAGAGCTTGTTGTAACTGAGTAACACTATGCGAACAATTTTGAGTATATTGACAAATTATAGTGTTTTTAATTTTATTTGGCAAATAATAAAACAATTACTCAACAATCTATAAATCTTGCGAGTTTATAAAATTCAAATAAATAAAAATAACTTCTTTATGCGTATTTAGAGAATACAATATGCGATTTAAGCGCTATATCGGATATATGGACATCTATACGGTTTACAAATTGTACAATTCAATGTGATGCTCATAGCTCATGTGCTAAATTTAGCAACACTAACATTGAAATCACGCAAAATGAACACCATAATTAAAATTACCTATTAGATTTTAAAATATTCCAATAATTTAAACCTAAAGAATTAACTTTAAAACAATTGAGTATTAATCTAGAAGAACTTGAAGGTAGTTGGAACTCACTCAGTTTATAGCAGTGTAGTTTTATAAACAACAAAACGAACGGAACAGTAAGGGCAGCGAAAATTCTCATTTCTCATTCGAATTAGGATGTATATAGTTATTTTAGCTCAGATACAATAATTATAAGTTAATGTCAAGTTAATTCTTATCCAAATGCTACAAAATTAGAAATTCACAGCTCAACTATAAATATTACTTAGCCAAATCACACTATATAGAGTTTATTCTTGTTTAACGTAAAACTATAAAGATTTAGCATTCTTGATTTGCGTGCCCTGTAATCAATTGATCTAAACAGTATTTAAAAGAGCAGCCCGCTTTACAGAACGAGAGAAGCTATTATTAATTTCCTCAGATATAAAAAGAAGAACCGAAATATTGTGAAACAACGGCTTTAGAGAGTAGAATACGAACGAAAATTAAAATTACCAAAAGAAATTCTTAATAAATAGCTGGTATATGGTTTTAATTTATAATTGCGTCGAGTCTAATTAATATTTTATATTTTAAACGAATGATATTGATTAATATTAATTATTTTTAAAATATATTGAATAATTAGCATGCAAAAGTTAAATATGAAGAATTAGTTTAGACAACTAAACTGAAGTAAGACAAAATTTTGATTTTATTACAAAATATAATATTTGAATTGAAGATTATAATTTTGATTTTTTGGATTATAATATAATTGATTTTTAAAATGAAAAGTTATAAATCCTAATAACATGACTCAATCAACAACAACAATCCAACAATACATCTAAACACAATTAAATGAATATATACTAGTTATTTTACTATAGCCAAGTAAAAATAATATATATTTTAATAATACTTGTGTAAAGCCATATTAGTTATACATTGATCTTACTTATACTTCAATTGAAAATTAACTGAATTACAATTTAAGTTAAATATTAGTAAATTTAGCTGAAAACGTAAGACAATTAGAAATGAACGTTATAACAAATTTTTCACTGGTTTAATAAACTATCAAGTAAAACTATACAAGTGTTGAAAGATTATTTATAAATAATATTTCTACATTGTAATTCCTAATGAATACTACTCAAAATGACTTGAAATATTAGATAAATACAAACTAATTACTTCTTGAATAATAATTGAATGCAACATCTGGTATATATGATAGTAAACTTAATGCGCTGTAACGAGATGTATAAAATGGTATTTCATCAAGTCAGTAATAAATGGAAACTAAAGTCGATTAGCTTTAATAGAACATATTTAATAGAATCAAGGCATTTTTGGATTAAGTTTAAGAAGTATATCTTAAAAAAGTAGATTACAAATGTTGAGTGACATAATATACATACATTAGATTTATTTACTTTATCATAGTTTTGTTTAAAATTATAGAAGGTGTATACATTGTTATACGAAATTTGGCAATCCTAATTAATTGCCGAATTGACTTTCAATATAATACCATAAATATCTCATAATACTATTTCTTATTGAACTGGCTATGTGTTGTAACTCAATAACGTTTCCTTATGCGTCTCATATAGATGCACTACTTCATCAGAAGAAGCACTGCTACGGAATGTTACGCTACCTTTGTTTAAAGTTAGTCTGTGTTTCTTACTTCTTTCAGTCAAGAAGAAGTTTCAATCTGTTGAAATACGTCAATACACATGGAGTGTAAAGTTGGTTAAATATCATAATTTACAAGTAACAACGCGTTTTAGTGGACATATCGGTCTAAGAAGACATTACGCAGTTTCACTATTACGTTCTTTAAATTCTTACTAGTACGATAGTGTAAATTAAAATTCTTATTTTTTAGTACTTTGAAACATTGATCATAATGCTCGTTTTTGTACTCTGTTGATGTGTTAAAGTCAAAATTTGCGGACATCTCATTATCGTTTACAAATTGTACTAAATTCAAAATTGATAAATACCAGCCACAACTTACTACATAACCTCATTCAGAAGGGGGTAGCATTTTCGCTTATAAGGGGGTAGGTCAACTCGCTTACAAGGGGGTTGGACATGTAGTTACCCCCTTGTAAGCGAGTGACAAAAGTCATGCTTTATAACCCCGTTTTTTGACTGTAAACCCTTCAAATTCAACAATATTTTTAGATACATTTTGGATACATTTCACTTATAAGGGGGTTGAAAATGGCTACCCCCTTATAAGTGAAAAGGCTACCCCCTTGAGAACGAGGTTATGTAGTATTAAATTCATATTCGTGAGTTTGCAAGTACTTGTATATTTACAAAACTATACCATATTTATCATGAGACAGCGGTCTCCAAATCGAACGTTTGAGTTTGAATTATACAGATAGCTACTCACAATTAAAATATTCATTTTAGCGATGAAATATAATTCACTATCATCCTATGCTTAATTGTTTATTACTGCCTAGGAATGTCGCAAACCATTATTGTGCAATAAGAAAATGGAAATCCACGGCTATACTTCCATAACATGTTGCACCTTTTGACTTTAACATCATTGAATTAAATATAAATAAATTAGTAATTATATGTTTCCACCAGCCTAAACAATAATTACCTTTTTATTGAAACGAAAGTAATAAAATAGACATAAATTAACACTACAATATTAAATTAACATTAATTTTCTTTATTTTTATCATCTAAAATACATAGTGCAGATTGTAGAATCAACGTCACAATAATAAAATAAATATATCTGGCTACTTTAATATGTTATTAGTGTGATGTTTAAATTGAACGCAGTAATTTAATATTTATAGCAACTGGACAGTATACAAGCTGTCTAATGTTTAACACTGCAAACATTATTGAAATAAACAATATGAACTTATAATACCGTTTTTAATCTTAAACTTCTGCAAGTTTAATAATACTATAATCTTAAATTATGCTTTAATTTTCATTGCGTAATATTATCATAATAGGTGAGAATATATAAAATAATAATAATAAGAATTACATATTTGGAACTTCTAGAGTTTAGTAGCACATAATTTCATTCAATGTAACAATATGTATTAAAGCTTCAACATATGAATCTAATATAATATATAATAGTGCCAATGTAAATTTTGATTGTACAAATGTATGTTAAGATAGTGAATATCCTACGTTTGGTATTTGTTAACAACTGATGCCGCTAGGAATTGTGTCTAACGGTTAATAAGTTTGTGGTGCGAAAGCTGATTTTAATGGTTCAATATGTATGTGTTGCGAGCAGTCTATATTCTATAATGGTGAGTGTATTAATGTGTTGTAGTAATTCAGCGAAGTAAAGTAATAAATTGAATATAGTGTTTAGAATCTGGGCGATTACATTTCATAAATGCATTCTAAACGATAAATGCAGCTAATACAGCAGAATTTCTCGTTGGTGAGTTCTTTGTAGTATTTGCATGCGAATTTTAGCAAACATCTTGATTCTAAGTTTAAATCTTAGATATAGTAGATTGAGAATGAATCAGAATCTCTTATGAGCAGATTATCGCAGAATAGTTCTGATAATATTCAAGTTCTTCACACTAATTTAAATCAGATTTAAAGTGAATTTAATGAAACTGCTCTTTAGTTCGAAAAACGATTAATTTAAAACGCGAGCGTTTTACGAAATTAATTGAATTTTGACGTGAACTAACTGCAACAGCGAATTGGAACTGATTTGTTAAATAGTAATTAAACGATTTTAAATAATTCAGTTATAATTGGATAAATGATGAACTAGAGCAAAACTTAATTCAACCAGAAACTCAACCACTCCAATTTATTGCTTTAAAACAAAATTAATTAAAGTTAGCTAAACTTTAATAACTAACTAACTAACTCAACTATAAATTAACACAGATGCGAAACTAAACCAGGTTCTCACGGCATTTGAAAATAACTTCACAGAAATTCAAAATATGGTTAAAACAACTTATATGAAGAAAAGCGATGTAAAGAACAAATGTCCATTTGATCCTTAAAGGGATATTCAGTTTGTTTAATGTAATTTGGATTCACCAAACATATGGGGTTCGACAGTGTAGTGCTGTCTTTATAGTCCTAGTCCTTATTAATGGCCTCGTCCTCGCTCTAATCCACCGCCAAATATCAATCCGATATTACTTGATTGTGGGATGGGATGGATTTATCAACTGGACAGAAGAAACGGGAAATGTGTATTTCATGGTAAAGGTAGTTGGTGAGTAAATAATTGAATAATTTAAATTTAATTTAAATTTGAATAATTACATGTCATCAAGTAAAGTTTGGGACCATTTGATAACTTTTTGTAATAATATTATATTGTTTATATATAAATATGACCGCCAGCTAAAATACACTCCAATTTTTAATGATGGAAACTAAAATTATTTCGTTACATAGATAGCTAAAATAATACTAAAACAAGAATTATACATTTAAACAGGTTTATCGGGTACACTAAAGAAATCAACTGCGTAACTAGTATCAATGACAACTATTTTAAAGACGCTACAAATTATTTTAATGTCAAACTCTTTATAAATCTACAATAATCATAAGTTCTTATAAATTCATTGATGAGGGTACAGGTCGTGAGTGATATAATTATTATAATTCCTATTTAGCTGCACATATAGCAGCGTGAAAATAGAAAATCTGCCCGTGCCGAATCCATATAAATATAAATAGTAACAATAAACTGAAATAGGGCACTTCTCTTTTTATATACCTATTTAGAACAAATTTTCTATAATTTAGATTTTAAGAAACATTGTGAATGAAATGTTAAACTCTGCGCTAAACAATATTAAATTGCCTCAATTACCTCAATTATTTAAAGTTTTCGCATTGCCACAACTGTTAACAATTATCAAATTAAAGTTGTAGTTTACTTCAACATACAAAACGTAGATTTCGTAGCTAGACGATACTTGAATAGTATATGTATTTCAATATTTGCAATAAAAATATTATATCACTGTGGAATGTTTCGGTAGTTCCGTCCTAAATAATTAAAAAATATTAGAAATATTTTATTAGATATGTTATCAGAAATAAAATAAAAAGAAATAATACTAATTACTAATCAGTGATTTTAATATTTTATTATATTAGTAATATTAATTTTCTGTTTCAGAAATATACCTAAATAAAAATATTACTACTTAAAAAATAGATATGGAAATAATTCTAACAAATTGGATTATAAGATATTAATTTAAATGAAATATATTATTAAAGTGAACAAAAAGTAATTATTATTTAAAATAGAATGTTGATAATTAAATAATTGGACGTTTTAATAATATGTGGTGTGTGCACAAGTAATTATATTAGAACCGACTATTACAATTGTATTATTTAAATGTCAGATATTCTATTCGTTTTAAAGTTCAATCCAAATTTTGTTAAAAATTTTTAAACAAATGAACTTCACATTTTGTATAGCAATTAAAACTCTACTAATAATTACTTGTTTTGTATATAACATAAATAAAAATAATAAGTTGCAAGCTGAATGTTTAATCTATTATCATAAATTTCACAAATTAACAATTCAGTAGCTATTTGGCTAAAATTTTTACATTAAGTTAAATTATATTATTGTATAATAATACCATTGTACTTTGCTTGTTATTGGCTTATTTAATGAGATCTTTAATATCAAATCTAAATATGTCAAATATCATATAATATTGATTTGAGCTATACAAGAAAGAAATTAAGTTGGCTTATAACACTGTTCTAACGGATACATTAATAAGAAGCAATTTATTAATTTTTATGTTTCTATATATTCTAGATAATAAATCAAAAAGTAGTGTTTTATAAATTATTTTTAGGGGCATAGCCCGATATAGCTTATTGATTATATTGTACTGTATTCATTAAATTTGTACGGGCAGATTTTTTCTCAATTGCCTCTGTATTAAAATTTTGTTTAAAAAATGAGTATATTTTTAGTGCAAAAAATGACACTTTTTGATATTTCTTAGACAACTTATATTCAAGCAATGATTAATATATAATATACTATATTTATATTTACTTAAGTTAAAAACGAAATATCAAAAACGAAACATCATTCTCTTTCCACACTACTTTGATAATAATGAAATATGAAAAGTAAGTTGAAGCTTAGATTCAGCTCAATCTTAGGGCGCGGTCTTATTTATATACATGTGTCATAATTATATAATAGCCACCTCCAGATTCTATTCAAAACAGACTTGATGACATGTGAATAATTTGACTTTAATAAATGATTTTTATATTATATTTTATAGACCTATATATAATTCAATAACGTTGTAAACACGTAAATCCCGCAACATTCCAGAAACTATACAATATTCCCTGATTGAATTCCAAAAAGAGTTTTAAAATATTAATTCTTGTTCTTAACTGCTGTTAAAGTATTTTTGCGGTCAAAAATTAGTTAAGTTGAGAGGTTTATTTTATGTTATTAATTAATTTGAAATGAAATAATGTTAATGTTGTCAGTATTTCCACTCCACAAATAATGAAAGAAATATGACTATTTTCATGTATTTAACTTTCATTAAAGACTAAAATATCAGAAAATGTATTTGCTGTATTATCTGATTTGTTTAAACCTTAATATAGCAGATTTAAACAATACAAAGGTGATATCGCCTAAATTATTATGTTTAAATTGACAAAAATTTATCAAAAAGTGGTGGAGTGATACTGACAAACTTAACGTTATTTTGATTTATATCTACAATTATGCATTTTTAGACCTTGAACTCGCAAATATTTTGACCGCGATTATTAAATAACAGTTGTTCAATTAATATTATGATATAATGCAGAATTATAAATAGATATATTTTTAAATCAATCAGAAATAGTTCCTATTAATGTCATATTCGCATTCTGTTTGATTGTTTTGATACTTTTTAATGCTTGGAGAAGTCCAACCTCCGAAAGTTTTAAAGTCGTCAAAACTTTACCAGTTATCATAATGTGGATACATAAGATTATATTAAGAAGCGCCTGTCCAATTCTATCCAACAATAGATATCCATCTATTCGAGCTGGAATATACTCCAACGTGTTTCGTCCCTAAAATATTAGTCATTTCATCAAGCACTGCTGCAATATATTGTTAGTTATCGTACTCTTCATCAAAAGATTAATTACTAGTTTCAACATCCAACCAAACCATATTGTTATTCAGAACACCTTCATTTTTTAATTTGTTTAATATTTCTCTAGTATAACTTCTTGGATCTTTAAAATAAAGACAAGAGAAATAAAAATCTACTTATTAGATGCCGGCTTACTTGACCCTCCAATATTCGGGAACTGCGTTTAAATTATATGATTAACCATTTAGAGCTTAGACAATGGCGTGTTTATATCCATTTTTATTAAGACAATTAAAGATATCTTGTCTTACACCTCCAGGTATGTATGTTACGTCGAATCCTCGATTAGCTAAAGTAATGAAGATATTCAACATAAATTTAAAGTGAAAACTACAATTATTATATTCTTTAGTTTTCAATAAAATTATTGATATTCATTTCTTACTGTATCTTATTGTATTCATTTGCTATATTACACTTGCTATATTACACTAGTGTATATTTATCTAAAGATAGTTCATTTAATTCTTCTTTTGCTAAAATAACGTTATAAAAATGTTGTCAATATGAAGAATCTAGATAAGAATCTAGATCAATAAGAAGAATCTGAGATTTAAACTGTAAATATATTAACTAGTTTTTTCAGTGGATATATTTAGTTTTATTTTAGAGTGTATTGCAGCTGATATAATTTAATCATTATGTTGTATTTATAGTTCTAATTCATATGTACGCGAAACCACATGCCAACCCTATATTACTTGATTGTTTAATGGGGATTATTATACTAGTTAGATAGACTAATATATGTGTATTTCATGGATATGGTCTTTGGTGAGTAAGTGAATAATATATAATTTAAATAATATTAGCATAAATACTCCACAAGTGTAACACTATTTCGCACTGTTTTAGTATTACACAACAAGCTTGAAGGGCACGTTTACCTTGATACGTTTACAAAGTTACAGCATCACGAATATATCACAGATCTCAACACCCATATCTGATAAGACAATATTATTATGAAATTAACTTTGATTAATTAAACCGCAATAAGAACTCAATCAAGACCGCTGTAGAAATGAATAATGTAAGTTCACTTTGTTATATGTTGTGCGAACGAGGAGACTTTAGCTAAGTTTGGTGAGTATTAAAAAATCGAAATTAATATTTAGTAAAAAATTGTCAAGTTCGGACGAGTTCTTCTTTAGAAAATTGAACTGATTTAACAGATGAATACAGAGGTAGTAAGTAGTATTCCATGAATTTTTGAGCACCAGATTTTTTCTGATTTTGGGCTGTTTTAGCCTAAAATCGTCATTTTTTGCTTCTATAATTCGAGCAAGAAACTGAGTTGAAATAAACTGTATGGTTGAAGTTACCATAGTATATTGTAATATATATTTACAAATTTATTTCACTCCAAATGAGCTCCAAAATTAATTCTTTTTGATTTTGAAACCCACAGTAGCTTATATTATATATTATGAATTAGTGTACTTTATCGACTGAAATACTCCTTCAACTAATATTAAGCATTAATTAAATAATAATTTCACTCTCCTTCTTGGTTTTCTTCTGCGCCTTCTATCATGTTGAGTTGTTCTTTGACGACGCTTTCGATGACTTCGCTGGGTATTCCGGTGACGGTGGTGATGACGTTATTTTCGTCTTCTTCGTTGATGTTTACGTATGTTGGTCCT
This sequence comes from Hexamita inflata, assembly GCA_963988835.1. Taxonomy (NCBI): domain Eukaryota; phylum Fornicata; order Diplomonadida; family Hexamitidae; genus Hexamita; species Hexamita inflata. The sequence continues at coordinate 46,550 of CAXDID010001019.1, forward strand.
GCTTGTTTAGTTCTGATTTGTTCGTTTATTTTCTTTTCTCCTTCTGGTCCGAATTCTTGTACGCATTATTCAAGGATGATGTCGTAGAACCACCAGAATATGGTTGGTTTCATGCTGAAGAAGTCGATGTTAACTTGGTTTGATATTAGTTGCCCGGACGAGTTCATTTTTACGTTTTCGATCTCTTACAGCAGTGCAGCTACTAATTACCCCTATCTAACCGAGTTCAGCTTCTTGAACCGGAATAGCATTCCATCAACCTCCTCTTTATAGGGTGATCTGAATTTCTTCTTCTAGCTCTGAATTGACGTTGGGACCTTTCCCGGTGGCCAGAACTTGAACGTCCAGGCCTATAATTCGGAATAAGTTTTGAACGTCGTTGGTTTCTGATCAGATTTCTTTATGAAGTCGTTCACTAGGTTCAGAACTGCGTTCTCGTACTCGGTACAGATGGTGAGGATGTTCCCACCAGCGTTGAATGATCTGCAGTTGAATGAGATCAAACATAATTATTAAAAGACATCACCAACGTAATAAAACGCTGTTATGCCAGTGGTGGACCCCAGGCGCTCGATAATCTCGTGGAAGCAAGCGGGGAAAATGATCACCTTCCAGTACGCAGCTGCTAGTTACGGGTAGTCCTCAGTAACCAGATTGTTAAAAATTAGAAAACGCTCGTCATCTTGCAACTGATTCGAGATCGCCTCCTTCAACGTCTGCCTGATAGTGGACGGAAAACCCTTCCTGTACGAATTCTAAATATCAAGTTGCATAAACGCACAAAACATGTGCTCCGGAGACTGCACTGGAGCCTTCGCCATATACGCCATTTATATTTAAAGTGTTAACAATAATGATATATTATGACCATTATAAACACAATTAAAGTAAAAGTTACCCCACTTCAATCAAACGAAGTCTAGACTTTGTGTTTCAACCGTTCTGGGAGAGCATAGGGAATAGAACGTATACGTTATTATGGCGTCTGCGGGTTATGACAAACATGCTGTGTTAATCGCTCCTCTACTTCTACATAGTTTCTGGAGTTTCAAACATCAGCGAAATCTTTATCTAATATTCATAAATTTGAATCTATATATCAATTATATTGTTTTTGTTCATATATAGATTGATTCAGTAGACTAAAATATTATTCTTTTGTCTTTTTGATATGTGATTACAATTAATTTATATATTATCATAATCTATTCAACAAATCTAGCATTGTAAAGAAAATATAATATTACGTAAACTTCATACCATAATATGACATCTTTTAAAGTCAACTGTTCAATCTTGATAGAGTAGACATTCAAAAGAATACCAACATCTACGTTGTTACTTGTATACGAGGATTAACGAGCTTTCTTACAATTTGAAGGTTTTAATCGCGAATTAGTAAAATAGTCTACATATTAAAAATTTGGGGAGTAGTTGTCAATTTATGAGTACGTTCATTTGTAATATATGGTATCGTTTCAATCTTAGTTTGATATAAGTTAGTTCATCGCGTTGTCTGGATTTCATGCGTATTCAGAACAATCGGCTTAAGTTGAGCAATTATCTGTGAATATTGAGGATTTGATTGAGATCATCCAGCACGAGGGGTTCAGCGAATATGTGGACAGTGTGGAGAGAGTTCTTCTTTCTTTAATGAAGTGATTCTGTTCTTTCTTTTATTTACTTATCTATTTTGCAATTTAATAGCAGAAACTCAACAACACCTGCAACACGCTATTTCAGTCATTTTTGTCTAGATTGAACGCGAATACGTTTGATGCTTCTGGAATGTATTTTTGTATTGCGTTATCTTGCGCTTTCTTGCAGTATTTGCTAATTCCGGTAAATGTCAGCGTTAACACAACTATCATTGCGATTATAATCATGTCAACGCTTTTAAGTGCTCGTATCAGCTCCATTTGCACATTAACATTATATTAATATCTTTACTTATCAGTAATTATCAGTTGTCCGTTTTAAGATACTACAATAGAGTCGAATATTTGCTCGCACGTTTCAACAGCTGGATTTAAATCAGTGCAGTAGAGCCTGAACTCCAAACGGTCATTTGTTTTAGCGAATCCGGAACCTACGAAGGAGCCAAAATTACTCAGAGTTAAATTGAAGGTGAAATCAACTTTCGGAGCGCACGTATATGTAAATGAAAGAGAGATCGAATTCAAACCAAATATCGCGCTATGAGATGCGTAACAGGACAAAGAGGGCAAGAAGAGCATAATATGGAGCGGAAACAACTTACTTATTTATGTGTTGTGAATAAATATAACAGATATTAATTTTTCCACTTCAAACAGCATTAAAAATGACTATTTACTGGCTAAAAGCGCACTAATGTCAAAAATAATGCTAAAATCCCAAAAAGGGGGTGATATGGTGCTGAACACGTAACTTAATGCATATAATTATTCTTTAATAGTTCTTTGCAAATATTTGAAAATATTTAATAACTTTTAACTTTTAAAACCTTTATTTAATATTAAAGAGTGATTATAGCATAATCACATAATTATAATTATTTACTTTGCTTTTGCTTCTACTCCAAATGCTAGAACAAATAGAAGACGATTCAATGGACCAACTTTTAGCAAATTTATTCATATCTCACATTTGTATTAGACAAAATATTTAAATGTTCGATGGGATTTATAGCTAATCCTAACAAATCAAAAATACTATAAAAATCAATAGGGTAGATAATATTATTATTTTGATATTGGAGTTGAACAGAAGTGACTAAAATTTATTAATTATCTCAGGTTTGCTCAAGTATTATAATTTATTTATTTTTATTTCACTTCACTTTTTCATTCCATAGTGTAAATATAATTGTCTATAATTTTGATGAGTTCTGAGCCTACACAGTATTAATAATGACCGCATTGAAGAATGTTGCTTCAATATATTTAAATTTTATAATTATAAAATACTAAGTAATTTATTAATTTTACTTTAAAGTATTCGATATATTTTAATTTGTGATAACAACTATAGCTCCTAATTTTGTGTACCTGCGAAATAAATTAATCTATAAGGAGCTTATGCAACAAAGTATATTTTTGTAAATTTCTGGGAGAACTTAATTAACAGCTGCAATACTCGAAATCAACTATATTATAAATTTAAAGAAGAAATATATTATTTAAAATTAAAATACAAATATGTTATATTAGTTATCTAATTAATTCAAATATATATTTAAATTATAATAGAGTAAAGTTATCTGCAGTTTCATACATAGTTAAATATTTGAGATGGTGTATATTAGTTAAATTTTAAAATGTAATATTTATATACATGAACTAAATCTAATACAAATAATGATATTGATCTGGACGATTATTAATTGATTACTAATAATAGTGAATATAACTGTAATAAATAGTTTGCAGGTTAATAACCGAAACAAATATGTATAAAATAGCTAAGTTAATCATTTATTAAATATGAAATATGATAAAATAATAACTTATTATTGATAAAAATTATGTAAATTAATTCTTCAACTACGTCCCAAATTAGTTCAACTAATTCTAGAATAGATAATGCAAATTAAGCACTATTACTGCAGACCAATACAATTAACATGAATATGTAAACCATAAATTCTTCATTATAAAATTAAATTCAATCCATTTAAAATTAAATATCAAATTAATAGAACAATATTGCTACTTGCTAGAATTATATACAAATTCTAGACTAAAAAATTAATTAAATGTAAACAAACTCTGCCGCAAGTATAAAAAGAGTTGATTATAGCTGCAATATTAAATATGAAATATGTGTAAATGGCGTTTGTTTCATTGTATTGGGTATTAGTACTTGTGGAGATTACTGAGACATCTATAATTTAGTTAACCGAATTTCATATTTATTTATATTCTATTGAAGCTCCCTCACTATAAACGCCACTTCACATTATTCTTAAACTATCAATTATATTTACATATTCAACACTATTTTGGAACACCTCTTTCTCTCCTTTATTATAAAATACATATGTGAATACTATTTAAGCCTACTAGTAATATTCTAATGTAATATTCTCCAACGTGATTCTCAACTTTGTTTTAAAGGTCACTAATACTCCCAAGTAAAAATGAAGTACATTAATAGTTTTTAGATCATATTTCTTAAGCTATAACAATAAGTTTATACTGCAAACATAATCGGCACTCTAATACCATGAAAAATTCTGTTAGTATTTTAGGGGTGAATTGGTGATATCGATAAGCTCTTTTCCTAAACTGTCATGTTCCAAAGCTGAAAATAGATTGGAATCTAAATTATATAATAATTCTTCTAAAAAATCAACGTTTTTATTTAACGCTATATTGAATATTGTAAACAAGGATATATTAGTATCAATATTTTACTCGAGTGCTCCTCTGTTACCATCAATAGATCCATAATTTTGTATTTTATTTAAAGTCTTTGATGAGTCCAACACGATATATTATTTGAAGTTGAAGGAAAAAATGTTTTTGACAAAAAATGTTTTTGACAAAGAATGACAGTTCCAAATAAAAATTGATCTGAAATTACTATTTAGCTATGTATATATAATGACATTTTATATTTGAAAAATATTATTAATTGTTATACATTGCTCTTAAAAAGTAACAATTTCTAATATTTACTTTTCATAAAGATGACTTGTAATAAGAGAACTATTTATAATAAAGTCGACTTGTCTGGGCTCAGAAGTCATAGATGATATTTGATTATTAGAGAAGTGTTGAAATCCAGTGGATCATGCTAGACGTTATTTTGGTAATTATTTAATTAAGAGATAGCGGGGTTTTAAAATATAGTACTATGATGTTATAAATGTTCAAGTTTAGTTTTAAAACATTACTGTTAAATTATTTAAATTAAAGAATCACAAAAAACTATTTAATACGTTTAAAATTCACACTATTGTACTAAATAACAACATGAACGGTTCATGAGGAACCTACTTAAATGAACAAATTTATATTAACTAGACGTTCCATTTTTGAAATATACTGCAAGTACTAAATTTCAAGTATACTGCGCACTTAGTCTAAATGTGGAGTTTTCCAATTGTTAAGCTGAAATAGATATAATATAATTTAGTGATAATTTTGTAATATCCAAAGCTCTATTACTGGTTCACTGTAATATATTTGATAATATAAATGCTAAAAATATAAGAAAAGTATTAATCAAGGAACAACAGTTATTTTAAGTTAAAATTATGTTAGAACAGGGGGTGAGTGAGCAATAGATATACTGGATTAGATATGCCCCCCATTAACGTGATTTTACTAATATTTAAAAAGCATTATTTAATATTTATATGATATTTTAAAGAATATAAATGTTCTTTCACTGAATTCAGTTAATATAACATTGTAGGGTTAGTATCTATTTCATATATTTGTGTAGGTTGCTTGGAGCGGATTGCATTTAATATAATTGAAAATTAAGTAATATAAGTAATGATTTTATACGATTGTATATGATATTATGTTCTATATTATGCAGTAAATAATTATTAACAAAATAATTCAGTATTTGTTCAACAAAATTGTAATTTGATAATATTTATTATGAATTTTGTTTAAAATAAAAATCATTAACGTAAATTAATATACATAAGTAAATATAATTATCTTCGTTATCCAATACAATATTTATTTACAATGAAGTATTTGCTCATTCAAACATTTTATTAAATATAAATTCAATGAATAGTTTTGCAGTTTTCGGTCTTAATAGCAAAAATCAATATATAAGCGAATCGTTAATAAATGTTACAGTTATATATGAAATAATTTATGGATCATTAATTTGTATATCGTGCGACATTAAATTAGAAAGCTCTAATTTAATATACGAAGCACGTGGTTCTTAAATATCAACTTTAATGTAATAGTCCTTACACAATATACTAATTATGAATTCATCAATATAGTTTAGAATTGATGCTATAATTTGTAGTGGACTAATATTTAAATTGTAAGATGTTGAAATATTATTAATAATAAAGAACACTATTTTAATTGGTTTTAGCTTTTAGGATAATATTGATAATGGAAACATTATTTCATCTTTATAAAGCATAATATCAGTTGAAATGTAATAATTAATCATATGTTCTAATATAATTAATCATATAGGAGTATATAGCACTTCATCTATATTATTACAATCATAACCTATACTATCTTGTAGTAATATATGTAATATGTCACAAATTCCAGTATACGGAAAATGTAGTGATCAGTTAATTAATGGAAAGGTAAATAATAATGGGATATATGTTTGTATTCATCCTTTCTTTTATAATAATTCTCAATGTATTTGTTCTTTTGGATACTTACTAAATAACTCATAGTGTGTCTATATATTAGATGAATTAGCACGTTTAAATCTATAATAACAATAATTATAGCAATATTAATTAGATAATTATACTAATATCAGTTAACAAATACTTAATAATTATAATAATTTATCTAATGATATACAACAAAATAATAACTTATTATTGATAAAAATTATGTAAATTAATTCTTCAACTACGTCCCAAATTAGTTCAACTAATTCTAGAATAGATAATGCAAATTAAGCACTATTACTGCAGACCAATACAATTAACATGAATATGTAAACCATAAATTCTTCATTATAAAATTAAATTCAATCCATTTAAAATTAAATATCAAATTAATAGAACAATATTGCTACTTGCTAGAATTATATACAAATTCTAGACTAAAAAATTAATTAAATGTAAACAAACTCTGCCGCAAGTATAAAAAGAGTTGATTATAGCTGCAATATTAAATATGAAATATGTGTAAATGGCGTTTGTTTCATTGTATTGGGTATTAGTACTTGTGGAGATTACTGAGACATCTATAATTTAGTTAACCGAATTTCATATTTATTTATATTCTATTGAAGCTCCCTCACTATAAACGCCACTTCACATTATTCTTAAACTATCAATTATATTTACATATTCAACACTATTTTGGAACACCTCTTTCTCTCCTTTATTATAAAATACATATGTGAATACTATTTAAGCCTACTAGTAATATTCTAATGTAATATTCTCCAACGTGATTCTCAACTTTGTTTTAAAGGTCACTAATACTCCCAAGTAAAAATGAAGTACATTAATAGTTTTTAGATCATATTTCTTAAGCTATAACAATAAGTTTATACTGCAAACATAATCGGCACTCTAATACCATGAAAAATTCTGTTAGTATTTTAGGGGTGAATTGGTGATATCGATAAGCTCTTTTCCTAAACTGTCATGTTCCAAAGCTGAAAATAGATTGGAATCTAAATTATATAATAATTCTTCTAAAAAATCAACGTTTTTATTTAACGCTATATTGAATATTGTAAACAAGGATATATTAGTATCAATATTTTACTCGAGTGCTCCTCTGTTACCATCAATAGATCCATAATTTTGTATTTTATTTAAAGTCTTTGATGAGTCCAACACGATATATTATTTGAAGTTGAAGGAAAAAATGTTTTTGACAAAAAATGTTTTTGACAAAGAATGACAGTTCCAAATAAAAATTGATCTGAAATTACTATTTAGCTATGTATATATAATGACATTTTATATTTGAAAAATATTATTAATTGTTATACATTGCTCTTAAAAAGTAACAATTTCTAATATTTACTTTTCATAAAGATGACTTGTAATAAGAGAACTATTTATAATAAAGTCGACTTGTCTGGGCTCAGAAGTCATAGATGATATTTGATTATTAGAGAAGTGTTGAAATCCAGTGGATCATGCTAGACGTTATTTTGGTAATTATTTAATTAAGAGATAGCGGGGTTTTAAAATATAGTACTATGATGTTATAAATGTTCAAGTTTAGTTTTAAAACATTACTGTTAAATTATTTAAATTAAAGAATCACAAAAAACTATTTAATACGTTTAAAATTCACACTATTGTACTAAATAACAACATGAACGGTTCATGAGGAACCTACTTAAATGAACAAATTTATATTAACTAGACGTTCCATTTTTGAAATATACTGCAAGTACTAAATTTCAAGTATACTGCGCACTTAGTCTAAATGTGGAGTTTTCCAATTGTTAAGCTGAAATAGATATAATATAATTTAGTGATAATTTTGTAATATCCAAAGCTCTATTACTGGTTCACTGTAATATATTTGATAATATAAATGCTAAAAATATAAGAAAAGTATTAATCAAGGAACAACAGTTATTTTAAGTTAAAATTATGTTAGAACAGGGGGTGAGTGAGCAATAGATATACTGGATTAGATATGCCCCCCATTAACGTGATTTTACTAATATTTAAAAAGCATTATTTAATATTTATATGATATTTTAAAGAATATAAATGTTCTTTCACTGAATTCAGTTAATATAACATTGTAGGGTTAGTATCTATTTCATATATTTGTGTAGGTTGCTTGGAGCGGATTGCATTTAATATATAACTGTATCTTTCATAACTTTTATTAAATTATGAAAGAAAATTCAAACAAAAATAGTATAAAATGACTCAGATACGAGTTGACTCGAGTATACTCAATTGATCTCAATTGTCTGCAATACAATTAATAAATGAATATCAGTTATAATAACGTTAACACAATTTACAATATTATGCAAAATATTATGTTCTAAAAATAAAATGTCTCACTAAACTGTAACTAGCTCAATTTAATAATTCAATCTCCATCTCGTAAATCATGACAATCCACAAATCCAAATATATATACAATAGTTTGCAAATTCTTAAGTTTTTAATTTAAGCTAGTTTCACCTATTAAAGTTTCAGGTTCTAGAGGTATCGCATATTATAGTTCCATGCTTTAGAGGTAACACCAAGTTCATGATTAGTCGGTATTAAAATTAATGATTAGTCGTTTTAAATTCGATAAGTTTCAGAATTAAGAGTTTCAGGATTAAGAGGTTGTTTGAGATTTTTAAACAAATTTAAATAAACAAGCAAATTTCCAACATGTTTATGATTTATAACCAATAATTAAACGATTGAATTTTATGTTAATATTTTGTTTTTTAAGCTTTTTAGATTTATGAAATTACTTAAATATACTCAAATATAGTTATATTTCATTGTCTAGATCACTATAAGTCTTTATGTAATATCCTCTACTTCTACATAGTTTCTGGAGTTTCAAACATCAGCGAAATCTTTATCTAATATTCATAAATTTGAATCTATATATTAATTATATTGTTTTTGCTCATATATAGATTGATTCAGTAGACTAAAATATTATTCTTTTGTCTTTTTGATATGTGATTACAATTAATTTATATATTATCATGATCTATTCAACAAATCTAGCATTGTAAAGAAAATATAATATTACGTAAACTTCATACCATAATATGACATCTTTTAAAGTCAATTGTTCAATCTTGATAGAGTAGACATTCAAAAGAATACCAACATCTACGTTGTTACTTGTATACGAGGATTAACGAGCTTTCTTACAATTTGAAGGTTTTAATCGCGAATTAGTAAAATAGTCTACATATTAAAAATTTGGGGAGTAGTTGTCAATTTATGAGTACGGTCATTTGTAATATATGGTATCGTTTCAATCTTAGTTTGATATAAGTTAGTTCATCGCGTTGTCTGGATTTCATGCGTATTCAGAACAATCGGCTTAAGTTGAGCAATTATCTGTGAATATTGAGGATTTGATTGAGATCATCCAGCACGAGGGGTTCAGCGAATATGTGGACAGTGTGGAGAGAGTTCTTCTTTCTTTAATGAAGTGATTCTGTTCTTTCTTTTATTTACTTATCTATTTTGCAATTTAATAGCAGAAACTCAACAACACCTGCAACACGCTATTTCAGTCATTTTTGTCTAAATTGAACGCGAATACGTTTGATGCTTCTGGAATGTATTTTTGTATTGCGTTATCTTGCGCTTTCTTGCAGTATTTGCTAATTCCGGTAAATGTCAGCGTTAACACAACTATCATTGCGATTATAATCATGTCAACGCTTTTAAGTGCTCGTATCAGCTCCATTTGCACATTAACATTATATTAATATCTTTACTTATCAGTAATTATCAGTTGTCCGTTTTAAGATACTACAATAGAGTCGAATATTTGCTCGCACGTTTCAACAGCTGGATTTAAATCAGTGCAGTAGAGCCTGAACTCCAAACGGTCATTTGTTTTAGCCAAAATTACTCAGAGTTAAATTGAAGGTGAAATCAACTTTCGGAGCGCACGTATATGTAAATGAAAGAGAGATCGAATTCAAACCAAATATCGCGCTATGAGATGCGTAACAGGACAAAGAGGGCAAGAAGAGCATAATATGGAGCGGAAACAACTTACTTATTTATGTGTTGTGAATAAATATAACAGATATTAATTTTTCCACTTCAAACAGCATTAAAAATGACTATTTACTGGCTAAAAGCGCACTAATGTCAAAAATAATGCTAAAATCCCAAAAAGGGGGTGATATGGTGCTGAACACGTAACTTAATGCATATAATTATTCTTTAATAGTTCTTTGCAAATATTTGAAAATATTTAATAACTTTTAACTTTTAAAACCTTTATTTAATATTAAAGAGTGATTATAGCATAATCACATAATTATAATTATTTACTTTGCTTTTGCTTCTACTCCAAATGCTAGAACAAATAGAAGACGATTCAATGGACCAACTTTTAGCAAATTTATTCATATCTCACATTTGTATTAGACAAAATATTTAAATGTTCGATGGGATTTATAGCTAATCCTAACAAATCAAAAATACTATAAAAATCAATAGGGTAGATAATATTATTATTTTGATATTGGAGTTGAACAGAAGTGACTAAAATAAGGAATATAGTTAAAATTACTTGAAGTAACAAAAGAATTTATTAAGAAAACACTGGCAAACAGCTATTAACACTTTGCTGTGAGGTTCGATTACAAAAAGTCCGCAAAGTAGGTGGAGTAGAGCTTGACATACCACCTTTAAAAACCTATTTAACTGACGTATATTGATTTATCATCTTACGCTCCAGAAATCAAATTTAGATCAAACACCATTTTGGGCTAAATAAATTATTTAAATATCTAAGAAGCTGTTAAATTACTATTTAAATTTTTAAATTAAATTTGAATCCATCTTCGTAACTTTACCTATGAAATATTTTGGCGGTATTGCATTCTGAAACTGTTTCAACTTATAACTTGATAGGCTTACACGGGCCGTCATAGAAGTGATGCGGCGCCACTTGCTATTTAAATTACGATATTGTTCCTGCCATCAAGTTTCTTGGTTTGATTTAAATCGAACTGAATATATTCTATAAATAGATTATATCTCCCCCCAGTCTTTGTATCCATATTTAGAAGTGATTGAATTGGCTGGGATTATAGCTTTTATCAATCTATATTCATAGCTCACTACACGGCGAGTTGACTAAGTATCCAAATCAAGAACGAATCGACAATGATGAATCGACTTTTAAAAGCGAGCAGTTGAGAATTCTAAAATTATGTTTGAGGAAGCTTAACTAAACTTAGTACTGATGAGATATAAATAAATTTCTTGTCAAGCAGGAAAATTTATATTTGTCGCATAGGTTATTACACTAATGAAGCAGGTTAGGACGCTGTGAATCAATCTATGAATAAGTTGTGCTACCGTAACTTCTAAAAAGTCAAATTCAGATTTTACTTGGTTGGAGGTGTCAACAACTTTAATAAATATTATTACTACGGTCATAACCAAACTCAATAATATATTAAATAGATGCAAATTATGAGTCCTCTGAATAGTATTATATGAAGATATGAGGATATGTATTATATAAAAGGAAGACACTACGGTACAAAAGAAGTTGGCATTATCAAATATCATATTTCGTTTTGTCCTCTCCAAAGTGAGTTTTTTATTATCAAAATTTATGAGATGTATTATCAAAAACAAGTTAATTCGTTTAGATATGTAAAGTACTGAGGTAAGTTAACAATATATGAGTGATAGGTGTTATATATTGTTATATATTGAAGAATCATCTAAATGTTTTGAATTTTGTGTTAATATTGAATTTTTAAATCTATAAATCATTAAAAATATTAATTTATTCCACTTCCTTCATGTAAATGTAAATATAAACAAACTGGAAAACTCCATAAAACTCTATCAAATACAGCGACTTTTTGCAAATGCTTAATATTAACATCAACTTGCCAAAGTGTCCAGAAAGACTTATCATTGTTGAATAATTAGAGAACAAACTTGTTATCTCAACTCCAAAATTCTCTGTTAAGTGGAGAATTGAATATGACTTCCCAGCTGATATTACTGTAGTTAAGGGTACTTTGAATCAGTCCTTCAACGGCAATTTACTTAGAATATCTTACAAGGCTCACAAAGTTGGCGAGGAGATCAGAAAGCGCGAATTCCCAGTCAAAAACGCTCCAGAGAAGAAGGAACGTGCTCCAAAGCAGCAAAGAGAAGAGGCTCAAGAAGAAGCTGCTCCAGCCCAAGAGGACCCAGTTCAAAAGGAACAGAGAATCATGACCAAGGCTGAGAAGTTATTGCAAGTTTCAACTGCTCCAAAGGCTCCACTCGTCGTTTCAAAGGAACGTAAGACAAACAACCAGGTTAATCACAAGCAAACCAGAACCATCAGCAACATTCTGACCGAGAAACGTGTTGGTTCTGAGTAAGAACTCCTCCTCAAAATCGCAAAGAAGGCCCAAAAACAACAACAAGACAGAGAAAGCGGTAAGGTCGAAGCCATTGAAAAGAAAGAACAATTCGTCATGCAACAAATCGAAGCCAAGCAAAAACGAAGAGATGAAAGAGAAAGCAAAAAGAAGGCAATAGTTAAAAGAATCAAAGACAAACAAGGTAAGTGAAAATTCATTCAGAGTCTAGTATTTAATTTTATTTAATATCATTTAGCTTAACGGTTTCCGGCTAACAAAAATACTTTATAACCGTGTTAGAATCCATCACTATTTATATTTCTGTATTCTCAGTGATTTCCGCCAAATTTATCACCTAATTTCCATGCACTGTTAAAATATTTGATTTACTCATTACTATTGATGTGTCATAAAGGATTTATTTAACGGTTTAATTATTAAAATATAAACCTAATGTGGTAATTGATATACCACTTCTTCTAATTAATCATGCAAGTTAATAATACTCCTGCTTACAAATTACTCCACAAGAACTATCCGCAACACGAGTAATTTATTTAAAGCTATTTAAATTAATAGGTTAAGTTTTTCGACCCACGTTACGATGAAGTGTACTTACCAACCGACTAAATTATAGGCTTCATTGCAAATTAAATCCGTTTGGAAAACTAGATTTTGATGACTACTTCAACTCTTACACCAGTTTAAGCACTGAAGTGTTATTTAAGTGCATCCTCTGGTTGTTAGAAATCACTTTAAGATCAAATTAATAAGCATAACCAGAAAACAACTGAAACGCTCAAATCAATAGATTAGTCACTGTAAATTATATAAAAACAAGAAAATGAAATGAACAAATTCACGAAGATTGGGGGAACTTGTGCTGAATAAATGTAAATTTTAAGGAATTATATCGATCAGGCTCTTCACGGAAGTTACTCATAAGTTAACGATTGCACAGCATTTTGTAGCCAATAAGCACAATTAATCAACCAAAATATTTCACAGTATTTAGGTAATAATGGAATAACAAATCCAGTCCAAAATATTGACTATTCACTTGAACACGCACTTTAACATAAAGGTCTGATTCAGAAAAATATCCAAGATTCAATTGAGTCCAGAAACCAAAAAGACTTACTCGTTATCAAAAATAAATTGCTCAATATAAAAGACACTACTCTCAAACCTTACGAACAAGTCAAATAAGAAATTGTTAATGCAACAAGCAAAGGTGTACAAAAGTTACAAAGCTTAATAACTGAATACTAAAGACTTGGAGAAATCGTATTAGATTATGAATCATAATATAAATAAGCTTTAGACTATATGAATGAGCTCAAGTGAGATAATACACATTTTATAGTTTCTTTATTTCCACCTCGCAACTAATATGGACTAAAAAGCCATAGAATAACTTATTAAATTATCTGATAATGCTAAAAAGTAATAACTGGCTGGATATTTTAAGAGCGGCGAAGGTCAATATGGAGAGGGAGACAAATTTTTAGGGATTACTGTTCCTAAAGTTAGAGAAGTAGCTAAACAGTATGCATAAATACAATTATAAGATTTAAAAATACTATTAGAACATGAATATCACGAAGTTAGACTACTTGCAGGTCTAATTCTTGTTGTTAAATACGAAAAATCAATTGATCCTAAAGACTAAATAGTTTAGTTCTATTTGAAGTATTTGAAGCGTTTTAATAACTGGGATTTAATCGATTTAACTTGCTATAAAATTCTAGGTGAATAAATAGTTAAATCAGTGGAATAACGATAAATATTGTATAAATTAATAGAAAGCGATAATTTGTGGGAATAAAGATGTGCTATAGTTTCTACAATAGCTCTCATCAGGGAAAATTAATTTGATGATATTATCAAATTATCTAAATTGATGTTGACCCATAAACATGATCTTATTCATAAAGCTGTTGGATGGATGCTCAGAGAAGTCGGTAAAAGGAACAAATGCGTGTTAACAAGTTTTTTAGACGAATTTGCTGGCCAAATGCCAAGAGTTATGTTGAGATATTCAATAGAAAAGTATGATTCTAAAGAAAGATCAAAATACATGGAAATGTGAATATCAGAAGTGATAAATGAAACATAGCTTATTATTAGATTAAAATTTGTTTTCACTTCTAACATTAACTATGATTCCAAAGTAAAGAAATTTCAAGATAAAGTAAAATAAAAATCCCAGACGTCAGCAATCGGTGTCTTCGATGGACTAGAGTCCGGAGTTGCGTAAATTGCATGCTTAGTTTGAGAAAGAGAAGAATAACTACCTGTAGTCTTCCGAGGCGTAGGATTTCTTCAACGATTTGTTTGCGGACGATGACACGCCGATTGAGGAGACATTGTAAGTATTGCCGAAGCCTTTTACGATGCCGACATTGCATTAGGATAAATTGCCGATGAAGCCTGCGATGGAGAGCATAGATTACGCATCAGTGTTTATAAATCCGTTATCAACCGTAATTGAGTGCCAGCGTGCGTATTTGCGTTTTTACACTGAGTCTTAGTTGTATTTGGATCCTGAGTCTTAGTCTACTGAGTAGATTCGTGCGTTGGTTTCAGATTAATATTATCCGCCTGTGCGTCGCTACAACGAGATAATATCAATTCTGAAGCACTTGCCCGACGAGGAGAAGCAAATGGATCTTGATTTACCCCCAGCTTAATACTTTTTCGAGAGGCCACAAGTTGAGCTCTTTGACATGATCTCGTTCTTGAATTCGTGTGTGAACAGGTTCTTGTAACAGGTTAAGCAACAGGTTCTGACTCCTCCGCTCCAAATGAACAATTAGTAGTTGCAATAGTAGCACGAAAACGTGGCCATTCACTACTTTGAGGACGCGTTCGGGGCCGTTTTCACTCCACAATTCGAGAAAACGCACCAAAAGCTCTTCCAGAGATGTGGAGTGGTAGGAAACCTTAAAGTTAACGTGTTCAGACAACTTTTAAAATAAACGGACGAGTACAAGCAGGCGTTCACATTTTAATCTCTCAAAACTGCGTTCATGGGCATCGAATAATTAAGGGCTCGTGAATTATTTAAGGTCGGACGGAACTTCCCACTCCAAATAAAGGAAAACGAAGCACTAACGATCACTTCCGGGTACGAACTTGTACTTTAATATCTTTAAGAAGGAGTGGTAATTTACAACTGCCAAATTGACGACCAAATGAGCCCGTTCGTTAAAAACAGCAAATTCTGGAAACTCAGAGAAAAATATCTTGGAGTGGTCGTTGCTGCGAGCCAGTGCTACGTGGTCGTATGCTTTTTTGACTAAGGCATCGGATAATGGTGAATATGAATTATAATGAAGAAGTTTAAACAGTGATGCAATTATACGAATATTATACGTTATTATATGTAATTATCATTATATCTCTTCACATGATATTAAATGATATGTAAACAAATTTGTTTAAACATTTGTAAATATCGCTGCGAGTCTAAGTGAATATACAAATAGTAAATGATAGATATATTTATGTATACTTCGTATTTCACTTCAAATGGGTTCATTTCATAGTGCTTAAACATAAGAAGAAGAATATATGGGAGAAGAATATACCCCAAAAGAATGCTATACATATATAAGTTAGTACAGCTTCACTTCTATATAGACCGCACGAACAAGAAGCGCATCAATAAAACAATCACATTCGCAGCTGCGGAATTAACTCAAAGCTGAAGATATTGATCAATTTATCGAAGATATCGATTAATGAAATAGTTTGTAATTATTATAACGTGTTTAAGTGTGATTTCAATAATTACCAAATCGTCAAATTGGTTCTAAACTTTATTAATAAGAGAAACGCAAAGCACGTTGATATGAACAAATACTTTACATAGGATATATCTAAAGTATACAGAAATATTATAAATATGAATACATAGTAACTATTATGTGTTTACAAAATTGATTTAATAAGTTTATTTCTAATAAAAATATACACTATTTAATTATTTCCGCTTCAAACGGGGATACACAACTCTTGTGTAAAAAAGAACAAAAATAATAAGGAAGAAGAGGAATACATGGGTGAAGAATACATACCTAAAGAATACGAATAAACGTAAAACTCGATGTATTTAAAGATAAACAAGATCAATTGTTTAACTAAAAGTAACTCAATTAAACAAACTAGTTCACAGCTACGAACTTCATTGAAATTAGACGATATAGATTAGTATATCGACGATGACACCTTTGAGAACTAATTGGACTGATTATATTTTGTTGGTTTATTATCAGTGAAATTAAACACCATATATGTGTATATTTGAGTATAACTAACCTAACTGTAATAATTACAAAATTACACTACGAATATTTATAGATTCAAATTATTACAAACTTTGTACATATTATATATTCAATATCATTTTGTTTATATTTCCATTTCTAATTATGGGATAGGTGTGCGCAGAACCGTAAGAAGAAGAGTATTTAGGCGAAGAGTATTAAAAATATGATGCTTAAGTTTATGACGAAAACGCTTTAACGATTCTTCATTTGAATAGATCATAATTAAACCAAAACTTGTATTAATAGCAAATTAGCACACCCTTATCATAACTCAAAAACAGTTTTATTGGTTGTGATGATGTATCAGATCATTGAATGATTTTATATATCTGGTTTAATATTTAAAATATTTATAACATTTAATTATTGATAATATTTGTAATTTATATTAAAATCATGATGATTAAACTGTATTGTGATGTTTGTTGATAACAACATTTATAATAAATGGTAAAAGTAAGTCAGAGAAATGATCAATACAATTATCTGATCACACACAATTATCTGCTATAACATGTTAATTTTATACTAGTGTGGCAAGCGGTACTAATTTCAAGGCCTCTTATAAAAGTTAGTTTTTTAAAGCTGGATCTATTTAAAGCTTTTTCATATTTATATAAGTCTATACTTTTTCAAAATTCAAACGATTGCGAGAAAAAAGGTAATTTATTTCAAGTGAAACAAACGTTGGAAGTAATATAAATATAACACTACTTAGTAATAATGATTTCACTGCTAATACGTGACGTAGTTGTGTGATGTCTTTATTAAATAATCACTTACATTAAAAATCATTAAAATTTTAATTGAAACAATAAAAATAGAAATAAAATAGAGATCACTTCTCGAGTTTCTTTTCCAGTTTGAGTCCGAGTTCGTTGATTTTCTGGAATTCTCTGTCGTAGTGTTGGACGGTTCCGTTGAGTTCGTTCATTTTGTGGACGATTTGGATCATTTTGTCTCTCATTTCTGTGAAGAACTGTTTAATTTTGACCGCGTTTTCGGTTGAGTTGAGATTTGTGGGGGTTTCGTTCAGGATTTTGGTTCTGATTGTGTTCACTTGGGCCTCGAACCTGTTTTTGATCTCCGTTTCAATTTTCTGGAAGACCTTGGACTGGTACTGCGTTTTCTCGGCCTTTAAATCGGCTTGCACACGATTTAAAGTGTTAGAGATTAAATCAACGGTGTTTTTGGCATCTTAAACGTATAATTGATTGTTCAAAACCACTTTTATCTCGTTGTTCAGCTTTCTTAGCTGCTGGTGCACGAAATTTCGGTCGCTGGTCTCGGATATGTTCACACACGCAGCGAGTTCTCTGTGCACCTTCTCAAAACTCTTCGTTATGGAACTGCTGTCGTGCACGTTAGCGAAATCGTGCACATCCGCGTCCGCCCTGTTAATTTATGAAGTTAACTGGCCAAGTATAGCAGTTTAGTCCTGAGAGTCTTTGCTAGCCTTGTCACACTCCTGGCTCAGCTTGTTTATCTTCGTGCCGACAACATGATCGAAGGAAGCAGCAGTAGCCAAAATATTACGCTATTTGTTCGTGCGAATTTCAGCAAAATGCTCAAATTAGGCTTTTATGAACTCTTCGTACTTCTTCTCAAGCGTGAGTTACTATCCTTTAGTTTAGAAGTATTTTCTGTTATTGTTGACCCAAGTGAATATAACGGACTGATCGTACTCAGGAAGCGCCTTACATAGGCAAGCGTATAAGACTTCCATCGGATCCCTTACACGTGGAAGTATCTGAGGCACATCGTTCATAAGCTCTTGCATTGAAGTGGAATTTAGGGTGAATAAATTGCAGTTAAACTGTATTCAAATATTGATTATTACAATCAAAAGCTATGTTCATTATTAATATCAAGTTAAAAGTGATATTTCATTATTCTTTAGAGTTAGATCTGAGTAGAATAATAGATTCCATTAGAGTGCCGCTTTGATATAATATAAAAGCAGTATTTTCCTGGTTATTAAATATTTTTAAATACATATAATGATTACATTTTACTCAATACCCAACTAATTCCATCAGCATTTCAATTTGCGAGTCGATCCATACAAGAACGACGCCTCCATTTCCTGCGTTGAGTAGTTTAACCGTTTCTTGTATGATTTGTCCTAGGTTTACGAGTGCGTTTTTGATATCCATGAGGTCTAAGTCGGCTCTTACGAGTCCGAGCAGTATTTCAACATTTCTAATTTTGAGGTTCTTTTCAGCTTCTTTTTCTGGCTGTATTTCTCCGTTAAGGTCTCCAACTCCTCTGAGTTTGACGACAGTCCAGAATTCGTTGAATTTCAGAAGTAGTTTTTCAGCCACTTGAACAGTGTTAAATATTTTAGTGCTCACCGACCCATTTAGCACTTCCCTTTTGATTTGTATGTATCGCGGTGCCTAAATATCAGTAAATAGCGCTTTGAGTGCATTTATCCCAAATCCGCCCACGTTATAAGCTTTGTAGTACTCCTCAATTGAATCATAGCTCAATTAGAATCCAAGGAGTTCAACAAGTTACTTGAAAGCTCCCTCGTCTAAATTCTCCTTTTTAAGAAAGTTAAATAAAAAGTTCGTGTTTTACCAGCACACCCTCCTCTAAACTGAGTATGCGCACATTATTACTTGAGAAAAGTGGGCAAATGAGAAGTCCTCGTTCTGAATTATTATTTTGTAGAGGCCAAAACGTTTTACATCTGGGAAGTTTACGAAGAAGCGGTTTATGGTTCTCAGTATTTATTAGGGGGATAATATCTATGTGTACTCATTCTCCTGAATTAGATCTAGATAGAGCAGGAAATAATCGGAAGGGAGGCGCCTGAAGAGGAACTCGCTGAACATGTA
>CAXDID010001021.1:0-24727 GCA_963988835.1 Hexamita inflata
TCATACAAGTTCTTAAAGTATAATTCTAAATAACTATTTAGAATTATACTATTTCTAAATAACTATGTTGTTTAATGTAATTGATTATACTTAAAATTTTTAAAAAATAACCTGTAAATATCATAAAAACCTGTATTTGTAAACTTTAGATATGTAATAGAATGAGCTGTGAAATATTATATTATTATTAGTAACACTTCAAAACAACAATAACATCATGATTGTAGAAATTACATTATAAATTTTAACAAATACACTTATTAAGCAACATTGTGTTAGTTGTGTATTTCTAAAAAATTATTCTACAAACGGTTACCTTATTAAATTATAATATATATGTAATACTGGAAATATAGCTCATATTTCAGTATTTCAAAAATAAATAATATAATAGTAGATAATATGGGACTTAAATGAACCTAGTTTGTGTTTCAATATAGCGTACAACACTGATATAACAGTATAAATAAACTTTGATGATATACAGTAAACGTTTTATAAAAAATCAAGTATAAGTAGTTTTGAAGCAAGAAGGCATAAAATAATTATAATATGTCTAATTTTAACTTTCACACTTATTTTAATTTGTTTATGTTTGTTTTATATCAGTAAGAGAATAAATTAATAAAGAAAAGGAAGAAAGTAGCACTTTAATAAAGTACAAATGACACCAATGTGTTCTTATTGTAACCAAACACGAATTGAATGATATTATATGTTATTTATATATTACTTATTTAAACATTACTTGGACAAATTAAGTAGTTTATCACAAATTTATTTAGAACATATAAGGACATTTCAACATTGAGTTTAAATGCTTCCACTTCACAAAATGAACCACACTCCACAAAAATACATGATATTTGCAAACGAAATACATATTGCTTGCAATCGTACCGGAACTGACGAATAAAGCATATTAAACGTCATATCATAGTGCAGTATGGAAGATTTATAGCTAGTTAGCCGTGCGTACTATGTCTCATTCGGCAAACCAATCTACCACCTTCTCAAAAATGAAATTAGTGGTAAATTTAGAGAAATAATATTGGGGTCGTTCGAGGGCCGTTATTAGTACTGGATACGCTAAATAAGAGAAGCCATCAAAGCAGCTGATTAAAAAGCTTTTATAGAACTTGTGATCATGGGAAACACATATGACTGGTTTTAAATAAAATAATAATATTTTAAGACATACGATCGAAACGTGGTTGACGATATTTTAAAAGTACTAAATAACATTGCTAAAAACGCAGATTGGGTCAAACTTCTAAGTGGTTGGATCTTCTAGATGCGTTATCCCAGATGTCAACCAGAAAATGATGCCGATGAGCTTTATAAGGCAGCTAAAGGAGCAGGTACTGACGTAAATACATTCATCAGGTTATTTTGCTCGACTACAAATGAAGAATTTGTTTAGATAGCGAGAATTTATTAAGAAAAGTATAAAATTCCTTTAAGATAAACTATTATTATTGAGTTTTCCGGTAAGTCTGAAAAAGTTTTTCTTCTGGCACACGATTATCTAATTTCGCCAACAAAAGGGTGTTGTTGGATTATCAACAACTCAATTAATTGTTCTCGTGATAAATCACTTGTGGATATAACTGTTTTATTTAGAGATTAGTACTCGTCTGAAATCCTATAGGTTTATAAAGAATCATTTGGAAACCTAACGAAAGAAATTAAACAACATTGTACTGGGTGGTTCGAAAAGGCGCTTCTTTCTCTATGGAAAGCTTAGTGATATTTTTATATAAATAATGATATACAGTCCAAATTGAGAATGCACTATTTGTTAATATAATGACAGGATGGTGTATATAGCAAGGAAACCGTTAGCTGGATTGAAATAATATTTTACCAAAAGAATATTATGATATAAAAAATCAAGATTTATAATATCGGAAATCAAATTTCACTACTTTAATTGAATATATTTTTTCAGCTTCCTTTCGTCTCATCCTCTTCAGAGTATTTTGTTTAGTATTGTGTCTAATTTAGGAATTTGTTTTAACGGAGTGATGTCAATAACGCTGTTGTTTGTAATTGAAAGCTAAAGCAAAGGTATATTCTCATCTTTATTGTGGACAAAGGACTCAAATCCGTTATTTAGTTCTTTACTGCTCTGAATTCAGTCAAAAGCTTCATTCCTGAGAGCGACTTCAGACTATTCATCTTGTTTGCAGATAAATTCAACCTGGTAATATTTACAAGATTAGAAAGCGGAGATATATCACTTATTTTATTACCCTAAAGATCTAATATTTACAAATTGATCAGATTACGCAATGGAGTTAAATCCATAACAATGTTCAAAAAGGCTGACAAACAAGTCAAATTCGTTAAGTTTGATATTGGTGATAAATCTGATATTCTATTATTTGAAATATTTGAAATATTTTTTTCAAAAGTTTACTAACTTTTGAATTGGAAATATACTGTATATTTTAGTATTATATGAAGTCAATCTATTAAAGTCGATTAAACTTTAAATATCAATATGAGGACATCAAAAACATCAAAAAATTTTGAGTAGGAGTGAAATAAAGTATATATTTGAATGTATCAATATAAATGCACGACGTTTATTTTTTATTTTATCTTAAATATAATTATATTTTTGAGTAAAAAATGATTATTTTTTAATAGTAATTTTCTTAATAGAATATATACCCCAAGTTTTCGGGGAGGCTTAGCTTTACTAACTCATACTAACTCTATGGTTTTAATAGCAGATTCATAGCCATTAGTTTAAGGCTATATTTCACAAAATCACTAAAAATAGCAAAATTGAGTAGTTTAATCTTAAGTGATCTATAACATCTAAAGTTGAATAGAGTATCCAAAGTAGTCAATGGCATTGAGTGTTACAAAAATATGTTAAGACAATTAGAAGTATCTAAAATATTTTTTATCACTCGATTAATTTATATATTTAATTAGAATGAGCTGGAAAATAATATCTCCCCAAATACTTTAAACTACTTATAATTGAATAACTATTCAATCCTGAGATAATAAACTTATTTAAGGAATGAATACCATGTCCAGAAGTATACAGCAAAGTCTATCAATGTAGGCTATATTTATATATGATAGTATAAGCAACAACGCTAGACACTCTATTGATCCACAGAAGCTGGTTGACATGTTAAATAATTTAGATGAAAAATACAAGTTTTCCAAGATTTTATTATTAGACAACTAAAATTTATGTTAAGAGGTAGATGATAAGAATTGTGTAGTAGGCTCAACGTAATAAGGCAAATTACCAAAGATAATTGAACTTGGTAAATTTAGCAAGCAAGAACAGAAGAAAAAGTGACTTTTTGGTGTCAACTTAAATAATAATATTTAACAAAAATTAAATTATTTTCATCTAGCGTTTATGACGGCACATTCAATAATATTATTAGTTTCACTCCATCCTTCAAAAAAGTCATTTTTATCATGTATATGAGGTATATCGATAATAGAATTGTAGAACTAACAGCTACAAGAGATTAAAAATCAGTAATTTTTGTTATATCAAATAAATCCAGTTATTATAATAGTTTTTTTGA
Organism: Hexamita inflata; assembly: GCA_963988835.1. Taxonomy (NCBI): domain Eukaryota; phylum Fornicata; order Diplomonadida; family Hexamitidae; genus Hexamita; species Hexamita inflata. The sequence continues at coordinate 3,570 of CAXDID010001021.1, forward strand.
ATTTTCATAGCTAAAATTTACATGCTAAAATTTACATGCTAAAATTTATCCCAATTATGTTTAAGTGTCAATTGGTAAAGTCTTCTTTTGTTATAAATATTCAACTACTTCTTTTCTGGGGTCATGTCTTTACATTTTTCAGTTTCAAATCTTTTCATTTCACGCCGAGGGTTTTTTACTCTGTGAAAAAATCAGTTAACTACTAAAATATAATATTTTACTTGAAACACCTTAACAATAGAGTGCCGAGGTGCCCAAGCTTGGACAAAAATTGTCTTGGATTTGAATTATATTTTAATGCTTATATATGTTATATATTCACTATCATTTTTGTCTACTTTTTTCAATTTTTTCACACTACTCAAGAACTACACACAGCTTACTGAGGACTGGTACTTATTGTTATAACTAGACATAAGATGAAGAACTATAATTGATGTCTTAGTACATTTCACATCTTTGCAAGAATTTATCAGTCTCTTTATATTTCAAGTGATTTTCTGGTAAAAGTAAAAGGAGTCTTATATTTTAATAAGTTATTACCAGTAAGTCTATTAGTGATATTATACTATTATTTTATTCTCCACTATCTTTCCTCCTTTATTCCAAAACAATTTTTAGGTTCAATAAAACAATAATAACTCTGGTTATAAACGATATACTGTGGATTCAATATTATAATTATATTAGTAAACTAGGCTTATACTGTTCTACAAAGATTGAGGAAAATAAGATTTACTTTTCCTGTACAGCTGTACAGTGAATTTCTGCAATTAGTACTACTTATGAAAGCAATTAGTAAAGTTAATCTAGAGAATCTAATATATATTAATATTAGTCCAAGTTAGTATGTCACAAATGTCGAAGAATATCTCCACATCAAATTTGTTGTAGAAGTTTCAAATCCATAATTTTACATATTATAGAAACTAAGTTAATTGGTAGCACTAAGGACGTCCATCAAATAAAGTATCATATATACTTCTACTTATCTAATCCAACTTTATAAGTACAACTTTATAATTAAACTCAAACTTACCTGTTACAGTTAAGAATCGACATCTACTAGAATTTATCAATTCAACCTGAATTCTAAATTATTATAAATCTTTAGTAGATATTTATTAAAATAACACCAGTACTGGATGTTGAATGTATTAGTCAAGTTAACCTTATTTTTAAGTTAACTTTTATAGAATCTTTGAGATAAATTTTATGGTTGCTCTTATATTGTTACTATGTATTATTTGTAGTTCTAAGAATACTGTTAGCTTATTGAAACTTTACATTTATATACGTTAGATCCTATTATTAAAATTGAGTTTTTATAATTCAAGCAGTAGGCTTAAATGAAAACTTGTAATACATTAATTATTATATAGATGAATAATACAATATAATTTGTTGTTATTGTACTTACTATAAATTATTTAAGATTTGATGAATTCATAATCTTTAATAGTAGAGCGAAGTGGCAACATTAAATCAATTATGTTACTACTTTCTAAATTAAGAAGCTACGATATCATTTACTCTAGTTTACCAAAATTATTTGTTCCCTCTTTCCCAATATATCAAAATTATATGAATTAACGAGAATATCTTTAAAGATTAAGAATTGAGCTAAAATCCAGTTAGTTGTGATATAACTATTATAATATTTTAGTTTGAACCAGATTTACTTTTACACAATTCAAAATATGGAATTATGCTCCAAAGTTACTTTGATACCATAGAACTTTTATATTCTTTGTTAGCTCAGATATATTAGTTCTTGTATTTACCATGAGAATAGTAGGTCTATAGTAATTCACTAGTTGTCTAACAAAAATCAGTCAATAACTCTTTTCATTGGCATTTGAAGTGGTAGTGGTTTCCGCAAAAAATACTAGTATGAACCAGCCCTATATGATAGTATAATATAAAGTCATTCTGAAACAAAATTTTTCCCCAAAATCTGCTACCGGCACGCTATTGTTAACATCAATATGAATATTTGCAATAGATAGATGTTTAATATATAATCTCATTCTACTAAATTAATTTGCTTTTCAACTTGTGATTCATTTTCTTTGAACGAACTGCAAAAATTGAATTATTTCTTCTTTGTAGTCGAAAACGACTAAGGCTGTTTTGTACCCGTTGCTTATCAAAACAGATTTATTATCGTTGATTTGGTATCTAAGATTGTTAGATGTTGCTTGGAACTTGAATTGTTTAGATTTGATGGTGAATTATCCGTTTTTGAAGGTAAGTTCGGTTTCGAATCTTATTTGGTTCATCAGTATAGACAATTTGAAGCTGTTGTAAGTGCTAACAATCGCAGCTGCGTTTTAAATTTGAATGTATGTGCTGAATTTGTTAGTGACGATAATGAGTGTGTTTCCAGCATCAGCAACGGTTGGTTTTACTGTTAACTGGTCGTAGAATTTAACAATTTTGTATATTTTGTTATTCTGTGCGTAAACAGCATATGATTGACCCTGTAGCATGAACGAGCGCTCCTCGTTGATTTTGAGCTCACTCAGTGATATGATCTGAGGTTTTTGCAATTGCAAGTAATTACTCAGTGTGATTTCTTATTGTTGGCAGAGATCAACAATTTGAAAGATTCGGTCGTATGACTCTTAATTCCTGTAGCTCGGTTCGAATAATCTGTTCGTCATTTTGCGAATGTTAATTATGAACTAGCGCTTGGCCGCTATATTTTCAAAGTAGAACAGTTAACACTAGCTCAAATAGCTCAGTGCTACGAAGTTACTAACTGATTTTATGAACTGCTTCTTGTCAAAGTTCTTGTAAATGAACTGGAGTTGCTCCTCGTTTATTATAACGTCGCCTGTGAAATCAAGGAGGGAACCGAAATTCTTCTTCAAAAGGTTGTTTTGGAAGTGCGTTTCCATGTTTTCAAAGCTGATTCCTTTGTGTAAAATGTATTGGTCCAAATATTTGGCCGGGTTGACCGTTTCAAGACCAATGTCGATTATGTCAACGAGCTCTTTCTAAAATTCGAGCGTGGGGTGCTTCTGATCAACGAAGTTAACGTACTTGGCGTCCTCAATTAGTTTCACCTTGTTGAAGGACTCCTTGTTAAAGTCAATGTGGTATATTTAACTGTTGAACGGAGAATTGTCCTTTAACGCTATTGGAAGGTACGTGATCGGAATTAGCTCATAAATTTACTCCGAAAAACCAACGTATAAATACATAAAGCAGCCTTAATCCAGCTCGTGATATTTTACCGTTATTTTGTGAATCATATTCTGAGTATCAACCTACACATCGGCCTAACTCACCTCCAAACCATTAAATTCGGACTTGTACTGCTTAAAAGCAATTATAGTTGGAGCTTTGTGATCATATTCGTGAATCAAACACTTAAGCTTCATCACAGCTTGCTATTCAATGCAATTTGAATACACTACCATTTGATACGCAACACATTAACTTTTTTGCTGAGTATTATCAAGAAGCTTTCTTGGATTATGTGATCTGCTAATTGCCATTTACTGCTTTTTATTTATAGATATATTGTCATCTTCTCCTTCAGAATCAGAACTACTTGAATTTAAAAACGCTTTGTTAATTGACTCAAACTTTTACGCATTTTTAAGTGTTTGTGAGCGAGGTATCGATTCTGAGCAAGAAGATGATGTACGTGGTTCTAATTGAAATTCTAGACAGCTAACTGATACTTCAGCCATTTCCTGGAGTGGAATTAGTATACTTATACAGTATTTTATCCAAATATGATATTTTTGTTTTTATAATAACAGCTACAATATGTAGCTATACTTCATGTAACATGTTTAACTATAAACTAAGTAAATATTTGTTATTTGCCAGTGTAAGTTGGGTCTGTGTATACTATTACTACATAACCTCGCTTGTAAAGAGTTGAATTTTCACTTATGAGGGATCAAGTTTTATTAAAATATTATTTATATTTTCACTTACATGGACTCGTTTGATATGATTAAAACTAAATGCATCACGCCGTGAATTACTTCAATAATCATATAGTCATTCTATTTCTCTACTCTATTATTTATTACTGCAGACTCTCGAAGATAGTACTCACCCCCAAACTCACTTAATGACCTATCTTAGAATCACTTAATGTCTTTTGAGATACTTGGTACTATAAGTGAGAGGTTTAGATCTAAAATAGTTCATTAACCGAAAACGGAAAGACATTAACTGAGATGAGAATACCAAATCTTATATATTGAAATGCGTGATTCTATTCTATCGCTTGATATTACTGGTTAATGATTAAAATAAGTTATATTAAAATTCAAATCTTAACACGATAATATTATTTCACTGTGTGAGGTGGTAATTAAATTGTAATATGTTTAACCACTTTGATTATAGTGACATATTAAGTTGTGTGTTTTGAAATAGTGTGTAATCCAATATCGTTCATTACTTTTCGTTAATAGTCTAATTTTGAAGACATTAAGTGACCGAGTACTTTAACCGAGTTTTGGGGTGAGTACTATCTTCGAGAGTCTGCAGTATGTATATAATTCATTTTGATATATACTATATATAGTTCTTTATTTTAATCATATTTCAATTTGCAATTTTTCAACTCTTTCATCATTTCGAAATATTACGTCTTCAATTAATTAGACTTATTGAATAAGATATTTGGAACTGCGTGAAAGTACAGTTATATTTTATTAATTAATAATTCTGATTATTAATTACATATTTACGACAATATATTATATGATGATGAGATTTCTGAATCAGAAATTGATTATTACATATTATTACTATTATTACTTTTCATCATTAAGACAGATCACCCAAATAGTTTTAAATTATTTATATTCAAATGTGTTTGATCAGTTGACCTTATTTAATTTAGTATCTAGTGATAAATATGTAAAATTAATCAAAATTATTACAATTAATTAAAAACAAAAAACATATTGAAGTTGTATTATTATATATGTATTATTATTATAAATTACGATACAATTATAATCTCTCGATTAGAAATTTTATTTATGTGGAAAATAAACATTAAATTAGAATTTTTCAGAATTTTTGAATTGAAGTATTTCATAGTTTTTCTAACTAATTATTAGTTTAAAATAATAATTGTAAACACTTCACTTACCATACCTCTTATACTCAATATAATCATTTATTTTTACAATATTTCCAAACAATTTAGTAATTTTATTGTCGTTATGCTTGACAATATCTTCAATATATTTAACTTATGTGATTAGATGCTTAGAAGAACAAGCTAATAATTAAATTTTATTTATTAGTTATACTGGTTGCAAAGATTCTATTGCTTATTGATTTATATTCGATAGTAATTTTTATGATTCAGATATTATGATTCAGATTATTACTAACTTGTAAGCTCATCAATATTTTTAATAATAATATTATAGGAAACCCGACGTATTAAAGACATAGATGGTTATTTGTTCAGTTATTAAAGAGGTTAAGGTAATGATTTTTGTGACTATGTATTCATATGAAGTGAAAAACTACAAAACTACTCATAATTTAGTCATAAATGTATAATTAATTTTAAATTAAATTAATTCCGTTAAATTTGTGTAATTAATGTTTTGTTTTTTATCAAACTAAAAGTAAAAATCAATTATTGGTTGATTAACAGTTGTTTACTACTGTTTTAATAATATTTATTTTAAATACTCACTGAATCATTTCACAATATGATTTAAGAAAATAATTCAGATTTCACTCGCTTTTTAGTTTTTTGGCTTCTTCTTTTTCCTTTTTCTTCTTGAGTTCTTTGAGTAGCTCTTTAACGTCTTCATCGTCGTCCATGGCGACAGCGCATCCTTCATGAATTCCGTTTTCGAGGTTTCTGCTTCCGAATACGTAAATTGCTTTGAATTCGGCCGATTCTTCGCTTTGGTCCATTTTGAGCACCCAGATCATGGTAGAGAACAGGTCCATCTCGTGAACGTATTTTTGGTGGAATTCTTTGCAGAATTTGCAGTCGCACTTGTCGTCTATGCTCACGTCCGGTCCGTTGTCGTTTATGACTTCAATTTCTTCTGCTTCCTCGGCTTCTTCGAAGTTTCTGTTCAGTTTGTACTTGTCCTCTTCGAATTGCCCTTTGAACAGTTTACTAATGCACTTTTGGAAGCTCAGTGGGTTCCTGTCGTAGCCTGCGATGAAGCACGCTCCGTTGAACTGAGTGAGGAGAACGTCAGTGAACTTTGTGTTCTCACCGTCCATTATAACGTCAACGGCTCCTTGGAAGAAGTCGTTCATCTTTGACTCTGTGTTTTCGGTGAATATGTCATGTGGTTCAAGGCATGTGTTCTGCTTACGAACCTTGAACTCGATTGGGTCCAAAGGGGTGTTTTGTTTGAACACGTTCGGGGCTGGGGCGGGTGCAGCAGTTTACATTTACGCGGTCATTCCGAGGAGGTTGTTCATGTCAATGTCCTCCTCCCAGGTTGGAGCGGTTACGGAGACGGAAGTGTCCTTTTCGGGCACGATTATGTTCTTGTTGTAGGTCAAAACACGAATTGAATCGCGGTAATGCGCAGAATTACACAAAAATACATACACGATTCTGTGAAGCGAATCAGAAGATTTTTAAGAAACGTACTAAATCAAGCACATGGAATTACGACCACAAACCTGACACTTAATGTCTGGAATCTCATACTGCAAGTCATAACACATTTTACCACCCATATGAGAAAAATCAATGTGCAAATCGGATAACTTAAGTGGTCCATTATCATAACCTACTCTATATTGCATGTCAGAAGTGGAAATGTAAAATATTATTGATATATGTGCATATATAGCAAGTAAATTGACAAAAATTACCACATCACAATGAGCGACGACGAGATTTTGTTAAACGATCAAGCTGTAATTATGATCAAGAACATACAAAAGTTTCAGGTGTACTAACTAGGTTCCTAGGAATTCTTGAAATAGCATTCCGATTTATAGAAGTTGAACATGCAAGCGCACAGAAATTACGCGTACGACTAAGATGAGTGGGTGTCCGAGCTGTTCAATACCTATGACAAGTGGGATGCGTTAATATTCAATTTGATCACTTGTTTTTAGTTCCGTACGTAGTTCATGCCGACTTTGATGGGATTACTGTAAAAAGCGCCTGAGTAGCACGTGCAGGCTTCGATCTTGTTGTATTCCATTCTGTTTCACGAGGCTGTGATTCTCGATTTGCTTGCTACTCGTGCGGTAGATTAGCTACCGCAAACCAAGTACTAGTCCGAGCTTGCTGATTATCTGACCACGAAGCTCGACAGCGCTTTAAAGAACAAGTTCAGCTTCAAATCAACCGACAATACCACATTATAGCTTGAGATGCAGTCCTGCGAGAACGACCTCGACTTCAAGTGCACGATGACCGCTTTCATCCTAATCAGAGCATTCGCCTGTTAAAAGCTCCCACTGTTAACGCAATACAAGATCAAATCGAGCAGGTGGCACGTGAAAGTGGCCCAGATTTTAACGGCCAACAACCTCGTTTACGAGCGAACTATTGAGAAGAACAAAATACAAAAACTTTAATACTACGAGGACGGGAACTGGCTCGACTACGAGAAAATGACAGAGAGGCATTTTAAGATCTTCAAAACATAGGGGTAACTGTTGGTTGCATGTCTCGGGCTGTCCATGATGCAGGATCAGTACTCCAAATCCGAAGCTGGCATATTCGACGTGCTTAAGAGCAAGATTAACGAATCCATGATAGATTAACTACCGTAACTGAAAGAGCTTAAGTTATTCTACGAGAGGCTCTCATTCTCGTATTTGCAGTAGCAAAACAGCGATCTTGATGATTACCAAAAGAAAGTCAAGTAACAGTTCGGAATCGAGGAGGGACCACAGCGCGGAGATGGAGTGGTGATGATAGACGTCGTTTCCCCAGTTTACTGCCAAATTGAAACCCTGAACAAATAATTCACCGAGAACAAATTAAAAATGAATCAAATCCCAGATACCGAATCCCAGAAAATAAATGTTAAATCAGAAAACGGGAGCATTTCACTTTCAGGTGGAACGGTAAAAACTTCTGCAACTAACGAATAAATTATAAACACAATATGCATTGAAATATTCACCAAAATAAAAGCGTTCAACGTGAACACACAAACACTCGAAAATGACTACGACAAAGTGTTTCCAATGTGCACGTGCGGACAAACGGCCAAATTCAGATGCGCAAAATGCAAACAAATCTGGTACTGCGGAAGAGAATGCCAAGTAAAGGACTGGAAAGAGCACAAGAAAACATGCGGAAGCGCCCAGAAGAAAGAAGAAGACGAAATACAAAAACTGCTCAAGAAAATCGAACAAAAAGGAGACAAAGTGGAATATGACGGCGTAAAGTGAGATTTTAAGGAGTCATGTGCATTCTGTAACATATTAGTAAGCATAATTGATTTTTATTTTGCTTTTGTTCCCACTCCAAATACGTATGTTCGATTTTGGTCATTACAAAGATATACTCGTTGTACATTAAAAAGGCTTCTAGAAACTCTATAAAGGATAAATAAGCATTGAAACACTTATTAGAAATAAAAAATTGACTCACTTAGACTTAGAGAGGATAAATGAAAATGTTATCCTTGGAGACTATATTAAACATCCAGTTTTCAAAACGCTGAGCGTATTTTGTGATTTGAGCAAAAAACAATATAGTGTAGACTTGGGTATCTTTAGTACTTTGGACGAATGCAACATTACATCTTTGAATATAACTAACTATGAAATTATCAATTTCCAAGCCTTATTCAATTATAACCTAGAAAATTTGAGCATTGTGTCAAACTAATTTAGTTATTTTGAAAAAAGCTAGCTGGATAAAGCATAGCTTTAAAATCTTTTAACTCTTAAGCTATATAAATGTAATTTTAGAGAAATACACTTTTTACAAAATATGCCAGAGTTAAAGGAATTAACTTTGCAAGAAAACAATCTTGAGAATTCTGATTTTAAAGATTGCCAATTCAGAAAGTTGCAAGTTTTAAATGTGTCATCCAACAATCTAGAATCGCTGGATTACCTAGATATTTCCTAAAATTTATTTCGAATTAATGCAAGTTACAACAAAATTAAAGTATTGTTTAAAGAATGTACCCAAGTTTTAGAAATTGATGAGCTTGATCTATCTAATAACAATCTCAACGACATATCTGGCTTAAGATTGTGCACAAAATTAAAATACTTAAATATAAACTATAATAGCTTAAGAAAGTAGGCATAAGTAAAAATTCTTAGCGAACTTTCTATTTAAGATTTAAACGCAGTTGACACAAATCGTAATTTGTTAAAGCACATAAATATAGACAGTATTAGAACTCTATAATTTGATGCATTATCTAAAAATGTCGATTTATCAAATATATTTAAATGCTATAATTTGAAAAAGCTAAATATAACATGTTATAGTACGATGCTTACTAATAACTAACTAAAATCTTTGTAAATATCTAGAATAGATCATCAAATAATTTAGGAAGGTGGATTTAACAAAGTTGCGACCATTCATCCAAGTGTAACTGAAATCCTAACAGGAAACTTATACCGCTAATTAAAATAATAGATAAGAAATCAAAACACAGATTTAAACGATTTCATAAGAACTATACACTAACTAAACTATTAGTTCGCGTTACACTTAAAACAAGAAGGGTTCCAAGTAAGACAAAATAGAAGCAAAATATTTTATGATTTAAATATCTTTTAAGTGGTAAATAGAGACAAAAGATAAGCGAACTAGCGTATTAGAAAATTATTTGAACCTGTTACACACATTAGCTTAATAGGATACGAGTGAATTAATTAGATATTGTCTGAAAATATTTAATATTCAGTATTTGCGATAATTAAACTTCTTCGGGTATTTAATATTTAATTATCATCAATTATTAGATTCCAATTCAACACTTAGTTTTTTTGCAATCATGCCAATTATGAATAAGTTCTTACTCAAGATTGAACTAAATAAGCGAATCAGGTAAAACTGGTCCGCTAACGACTCAGTGAGGGAGACCTGTTCATTCATACCCCATTATATTCAAATATCTAATAAATAGAACTATACTATTTATTTATCTTTTTATCTTCTTGTGCTTTATATTCTTTTCATTCAAAAATCTATAATTATTTTCTTCTTCACATTATTTTTATTTAAATCCAGTTTGTTTTATTAATAACGCTTTTAAAAATTTGATCGAAACACAACTTTTAAAAAATAATCCAACTGTGAACTATCAGTTTTTGTTTTTAAGTAATATAGTAAACTATTTTAAACGATACTAAGCATTTACAAGTGACGATTATTATATTAAGTACGAGGTGGATTGATTTAAATATAGTTTCTAATTATTTTTAACTATGTGAGTTATTTATTTGAAATTTTATCAGAGTTGATACTAAATTGCTCCAAATATTAACAATTGAATAAATTTAGAGAGTTTTTTATTACCGAAATACTCATGCCCATAATAATTTCCTTTTGATATAATTTCAGTGCTCTATTTTACTATGTTAAGTTATTCTAATTTTTAATTTGGAATTTCCGCAGAGTAAATATTCATTTTGTGTAAATTTTAACAAGAAAATATATTAAATGAGTTGAAATTTTATATATAACTGTCCATAATTACTTTTGTAACGGATTTAGTATTTAAGCAGTTCAAGGTTCTGCACTGAATGCTAGTTAGATTCAGACTCTGTATTTGCAATTGCTTGAGGACTTTAACCCGCTTCTCTCCGAGTTTGTTGGACTGCAGGTTCAGCTCTTTGAGGTTCGTAAACCTCGTAAGCTAGTTGATGTCAAACAACTTATTGTATGACAAATTCAAGATTTCGACGTTAATAACATCATGCTCGTCTGAATAGAACAACTTGCCGATTTTGTTGTGGCTTGCGTTTAGCTCGACTAAACACGGAGACAAGGCAGTGAGATAGTCCAACGACTTGAGTAGGTTGTAGGACACGTCCAGTTTCTACAGCAGCCTAAACTCGCAGGCCATGAAGTCCGAGTTGACGAGCGAGTTGTTCTTCAGCGTCAGTTCTCTGAGCTGCGTGAGGTCCTGAAGAAGATGAACCTCTCTGAAGCCGCAGTTGTCCAGGTGCAGCTGGTACAGCGAGGTTAGCTGGCATATGGTTCTTTTGTCCCGAAAGCTCATTCTGTTATCTTTTATCTGCAGGTAGCTTAGCTTGAGATTTTTAAGAACACTGAAGTCTTTGAAGTCGGTACTTTCCAATATCAAGTTTTATAACGCTTAAAAATTTTCTAACTTTGTTTAAGCTTTTATATTATAATTTTATATCCATAGAGTAATTAATGTTAAGTTAGTTTAGTCTAACTCACTAAAATCAACATGAAACTATTCTGATTTAGAATGCAATATACTTAAGTACTTTAATGGCAATATATTTATGTATTGTCCTAAAACAACAGATTAGTTTACATACAAAAATCCTAATATTTCTATTTGAGAATTTTTGTTAACTTCCAATAAATCAAAACGTTACCGTTTCATTTAATTATATTTAAAGTTATATATCACTTGTTTACCTGATTATTAGAAGTAGTTAAATTTATCTAAATAAAACATTTATTTCATTTGAAGTGGATAAAAGAATAAATGAAATTCAACTAATTAAAGCACATAAAATACTTATTTTAGGTTTATATTTTAGGTTATGTGTTTAACTTTTAAAATTTAATACTAGTACATTCTAATATGATATTTATGTATTTGGTGATGGGGCACAAAATGATATCTAGCACACCACTCCTCTAAAAATCATTAAATTTTACTGTTTTGGAATCAATGTTATAGCTAAGTACTCAATAGTTGCATTAGTTTTCATTTATCTTAATGCAAACAATGATTTAATGATTTTTCTAAAGAATAAACAAATTTTTGTGTTCATATTGCATTAATGACTTGGTCACTATTTGAATTATGTTCATTTTTCATGGAGTGGTGTGCTAGATATCATTTTGTGCCCCATCACCAAATACATAAATATCATATTAGAATGTTCAAAATCATGTCAAAATGCGTGTCAATATTTTTAAATAAGACGCTAACAATTAACTTGAAGACTATCTATAATTGAATATACACCTAGATTAGTATTTTTATTGTCACTCAGAACCCTCCAAATAAGTCATCCAGCTTGCTGTCATTTTGTTCGATTTCTTAACCCCAATCATCATTTTGTTCGCACTCATTCATCTATTAGTACTCTTACTCCTCGCAGCAGTTTTGTTCGTATTCTCTTCTGTTTCTCCTCGGTGCGCGTTATTCGCGTTCTTCATATTAGTTTTATATTTGAAGATCACACGCATCATCAACATTTCTGGCTCTCCTTGGTCTATATCCCTCTGATTCTGACTCAGTGAAATTATCCGACTCATATTCTTCACAGTCGTTTTCATATTCGTCATCATTTTCATATTCACAGTCGTCGTCACAGTTCTCGCACTCTTCGCATTCATTGCGTTCATTTCTCGGAGCTCTTTCTCTTCTTGGTAGTCTTGGTCCTCTCCCGTTTCTGCAGTTTTAGTTTTCACTTTCTTCTTCTCCGTGAACTTTCGCGTAGAAACGGCTGCGGGTGTCCTTGGCAACTTTTTAAAGAAGAATGTTCTCGAGGAAGGAGAGATTGTTTATTAATTCTGGTTGGAGGCCCTTGTTCGTGTAAATGTGCACAAAAGCCTGGCCGAATTAAGTGTTCATGCGCTAAACGTCGTAAAGCAGCCAGTCCTGAGCGGATGAGTCGTAGTTCAAATAATTGAAGCTAATTAAGAGCGGAACCAAGAAATCAAGCTGAGCAGGAGAAACCAAATGCAACTTCGTAAGTAAATCCAAATCAATTTTAGTCGGAACTTTCGTGAAATAACTAAGCACACTTATGTATAATTCAATTGCCTAGAACTGCACCTTGTGATCCAATTCCTCATTTTCAGTTTCAACAACTTCGCATAAAGCTTGGTAAACAACAGTGTTTTGGTAATTTTTCAAACCAGTTAATTTTGAACACACAGAAGCGGAAATCTCATTGAGCTTGTCCTGGTAGTTTCTCAAAAGATAGACGATGCAGAACCTGCAAGCCTTTTCTTGTTGACTAATGGTCTCGAAGGCCTAAATGGCTTGGACAAACGAAATTTCGTACTTCTTGTTGAGATAGCCAGCAAAGTTGAGCATGTATGGAGACATCTTGTCTGTCTCGATGATCGGCTTCACAGCGTCCAAGATCTGGCAGTTGAACTCGTGTTGTTCTTCTTCTTGGTAGTAGTTGCCGAAGAAGAGTAAGAAGACGTCTGGGTTTCTCTGGCAGGTTTGCTTAACGAGCTGCAAGAACATCTCCTTGAACTGGACTTCTTCTGTGGCTCTGAGGTAGAAGTGCTCCATGATGCAGACACGGCCGTCGACGGAGCTTTTTCTGAACAAGTTCAGGATCTTGTCGAAGTCGACTTCGTGGCTCTTAAACATGAACTTGATGAGTGTCTTCAAAGAGGACATCGGCATTTGCTTGGTGAAGAGGTCATCGAGAGAGGCCTTTGAATCGTACTTGATCACGTGTTGCAAGTGGGTTACGCAGTAGACACCAAGTGGCGCAAATTGGGTAATACTCATGAGATCTCCGACAATATCAATCATCTGGTGTGGTGGGAGATTCTTGAGAACGATGTTGAGGCCGTATGTAACGACATCGAGTTGGGTTGCCAACTGGCTTACGGCAGCTGCTGGAGCTCTCTTCTTTTGGCGTTGAACTGGCTATTTGGTCTTTCTGGCGAACTTAGTGGTGTAGTACATCTGGTAGGCTTCGAGCAAGTTGTTGTTGCACTCTTCAAGAAGCTTCACGTTCTGGCACATGGCGACTGTAAGATTCTTAATCTTTTGATGTCTATCCTGTTGGCGAGACAAATATATGATTATTTATCCATATAAACAAAGAATGTCTTTGTGTATATTTTCTACTTATGTGATAACAAACTCGCTAGATAATCTTTTTTCATCGTACTTTGTCAAATACTGTTATTTCATGTATGTAATAATTTGGGTTATTACTTTAAAGAATCTTAGAGCAGCAACTGAATTGATTGAAAAGCGAATATCGCTTATTCCGAAAGATTGAACAGAGAAATTGTTTGAGTGAAGCATAACTTGGTTGCAGATTGACTATAAGGCGCATATTGATTGTTTGTGTATCGTGATTTCATCATATATGTATGTAGAAAGAATATCGTTACATAATTATATGTAGTTCTTTTCTTCTTAGGTCTTTCCTACTTCAGTTATTTTAGAGTAAGACACATTTTATGGGAAGAAACATGATAGTTTCATCTTTTAGAAAGCACTGATGTATAACTCAACATAAAGTTTTTCGAAAACTAAACCTTCAAGCTCTTCCTTCTTAGCCTTACTTACTTTTTCTTGACATTATATAAAGAAAGTTTAGGTCTTTTGAAGTTGAGATATGAGACTTTCGAAATAATTATATTAATATTCAAACACTTTTTCAAATCGTGAAATAATGTTGTTTCTGAAATCCATCGCATCCTTATGTTATTTATATAGTTTATTGATAGCAGCTGAATTAGTAGCTCCTTTTTCAGTTTCGTAGATATTTACCATATCAAAGCGTTCAAGCTCCCATACATCGTTATTAAGACGAACGACGACGTTAACGTTGTTGTTATATACTATTGTTGGGATCAAAGTCCTGATGGCGATGAGAGCGCGGATAACCTGCTCGAACATGGTTGGGACTTCTTCACCCTTAAAGTACTTGAAGACAAGGTTGAACAAGAAGGATGGAAGCTCGCTGTTGAAAGTTTACAGGTATCTGGCAAGTGCGTCTGGGTACTTGAAGAACACGTCGGCAACTTCCTTGGCCATGTCGACCAAGTTGATGTCAAACAAGCCTTGTTGCTTGGCTTCCAAGATGTACTCGAAGACGCTGAGTGGGTCGAGGACTTGGATGATGGCGGCCTTTTCGGTGGAGTTGCTGGTTGTCTGGGCAGCGGCGGCGATGTAGCGCATCACCTTGCTGATGGCCTTTGGTTGGGCGTGGATGAAAGGGGCCAACAAAAGGGCGCGCATGGACTAGAGTCTTCTTTCACCGTTGAAATATCTGTCTTTCTTGTTGAAGAGGATCTTTTCGAAGTCGAACTGGATTGGCTCTTCGGTAAGTGGATATGACTCAAAGAACTCTTCAACTACCTTGGTCTGCATGACAGCCAAACATGGGTTCTGTTGTTGGGTTTGGTAGGTCTTGACCTGGGCGAGGTACTTTCTGTAGAGCTGGATGTAGCTGATGTTGTGGTCATTCAAGGCAGTTACTGGCTCGGTGGTGAACTTGGATGTGTGTTCTTGGCTCCACTTTTGCAAGAACTAGTATCTCTCTGGGTAGGTCTGGAAGGTTCTTTTGGAGTGGTACTCTAACATTTGCTAGGTAATTATTTTCTCGTCGATTTGCTCGAATGGGAATTAATTAATGGTGCTGAATGTCTAGAGCTTTTGCAAAATAATGTGTGTTAGGTTATTCTCAGAAATGTCGTTTTCCTGGTAGTCCAGTGAAAATTAGCTCAGGATTCCCTTCTTTTGTAACTAAACTGAGACTATTTTATCAGTTTTCTTCCAGTTATCTGCGGTTATCTTCCCGTTCACACACAAATAAAACGCGTTTACGACCTCAAAAACGGTTCCGTTGAACCTGGGGAACAGTAAATGGTGCTCTAAAATGTGCTCCTTTGCGATTTCGTTCACTTTCTCTGCGTTCATGAATTACAATGCGAATTTGAGTCGGTCGATGACTTCAATGTTTGGAACGGCGTCATTGAAGGCGCATTCCTTCGCATTCTAGTTGTAGATTTTAAAATCTTGTTTTACGAGGTCGAAAATGCTTTCAACTGACTTCCTGTTGTGGACGATGTTTCTCTCGAACTGGAAGTCCTGGAGCTTGTGGTAGAGCATGTAGAACTCCTTGAACTTGTTGTTTTCGGCGCAGTAATTGAAGAGCTTTTGCCCCTCGAACTCGGTTAATGTTGTTTTCTTGGCTGCTTCTTCGAGCGGATTAATAACCTTCAAGCCAAGAGCGTTGGCCTTCTTGGAGAAGAAGGAAATCTTCGCTAAAGATCTAGCATGTTCGTTCACATCTGGTCTTGGATTGTCCAGAAGGCGCTTGAGCTGCTCGACGGACTTGTGGGTCTTGATCGAGTTGAAGAGGAGAGGCAGGTTGGTGGCGTATCCGAAGTCGTTGGCGAGCTTGTCAACTTCTACGACGATTTCCTCTATTGTTAGAGTCTTCATGATCTTGTGCTGGCGCATGATTCTGTTGACCTATTCCTAGGAAAGATCTTTGTTCTTTGGTGGAGTTGGCTTCCTTGGTTAAACAGCGTTCGCACCTTTAGCAGCAACTGCTTGTGGTTTTTATTAAATGTTATCGGTACGCTAATAATCGCTGCGAATTGCAGCTTTTTTGCACTTCATTGGATGTGGGAGTGGTCATATTTTGATATATATTATATTATAATGTAAATATTAGATCATATTATCTATATTATAGTTTTTTATTGCTAAGAACTAACCATTCTTTACGTTTATTCTTTATTCAATCTATATTCCCTAATTCGAATTTAAGTAGCCTTATTCAACTTCCTTATTTACAAAAATGATATCTGTTAGTCAAAAACATAAGATTTGTCATTTACTTGTTATGGAGTTTAATCCCTTACAAGAAAGAAAGCACTTCCCTAAGCAAGGAAAATAATATTGTAAGGAGATAATAAGGAGATACTACTATAGAACACAAGAAAGACTTCACACCGTAAATTACGTCTATACTGATCACAAGTATGTACTATTTCTTTTAATCCTATGTATTTTATTTGATATTAAGATAATATTAAGCACATTATGAAAATCCACTTCAAATGAAATACATGTATAATCCAGATAAGTTACTTTTCAGATATTTAGATTAGGCTGGAAAATACAAAATATACGGACATATTTATAGAAAAATATAATACAATCACTCTTTTTTAATTAAGTTAAACTAAACTAGTCCAATTGATGATTTATAGTTCTTGTTCATTTCATAATATATTGTTTTAGGAGAATATATTAACATTTTACCGTTAAATTAACTACATATATACAATTCTCATAAGACACAGTTTGGAGTTAACCTAAATATATTAAACTAAACAAATGGAAATGAAACAATAGATACTTTAAGGGTTTCAAATTACTATATATAGGACGAATCATTGCTAACCAAGTTTCACGCGTTATAAAACTTGATATTGGAAGGAACAGACTTCAAAGACTTCAGTGTTCTTAAAAATCTCAAGCTAAGCTACCTGCAGATAAAAGATAACAGAATGAGCTTTCAGGACAAAAGAACCATATGCCAGCTAACCTCGCTGTACCAGCTGCACCTGGACAACTGCGGCTTCAGAGAGGTTCATCTTCTTCAGGACCTCACGCAGCTCAGAGAACTGACGCTGAAGAACAACTCGCTCGTCAACTCGGACTTCATGGCCTGCGAGTTTAGGCTGCTGTAGAAACTGGACGTGTCCTACAACCTGCTCAAGTCGTTGGACTATCTCACTGCCTTGTCTCCGTGTTTAGTCGAGCTAAACGCAAGCCACAACAAAATCGGCAAGTTGTTCTATTCAGACGAGCATGATGTTATTAACATCGAAATCTTGAATTTGTCATACAATAAGTTGTTTGACATCAACTAGCTTACGAGGTTTACGAACCTCAAAGAGCTGAACCTGCAGTCCAACAAACTCGGAGAGAAGCGGGTTAAAGTCCTCAAGCAATTGTAAATACAGAGTCTGAATCTAACTAGCATTCAGTGCAGAACCTTGAACTGTTTAAATACTAAATCCGTTATAAATGTTGTAATGTTTAATTAAGTATAAAATTTCAACTCATTTAATATATTTTCTTGTTAAAATTTACACAAAATGAATATTTACTCTGCGGAAATTCCAAATTAAAAATTAGAATAACTTAACATAGTAAAATAGAGCACTGAAATTATATCAAAAGGAAATTATTATGGGCATGAGTATTTCGGTAATAAAAATAGTAAATTAGATTAAATTAGAAATAGTTTGCATTATTACTTATAAATGAAATCTGGTAACTTTGCGAGTTAGATTAATTATTATTTACACATTTTGTATAAATATAATTTCTATATGGCAATATAAAGAAAATGCTCTGGATATTAGTAAAAACAACAAGAAGAAAAGAACACTTTTTAACTTGTAAATGTTAAAACAATTTAGAGATAAAAACTTACAAGAAACCATCTCTAAATTAATTAAATTATTGTTTTAACTATATAATTATCTATAGTTGGATATGAATGATTTGTGTTTACAATATAATAACGTAATGTTCACATACACCAAAGAAACAGCCTTATTATTTAACCAAGAAGAGGGAATCGAAAAATACTAACGTAACCCTCTGTAATGATTAGCACTTAGCTCAGTCAGTGATACAGTGCGCAAAGTACGCCACAGCGTCTTCAAAATCATTAATAACTATAATCAAGAAAACACAGAAAAACAAAACATAATTGTTCTCGAGATTTGAAAGTTTAAATCACGAAATTGCATGCACGAGTGTTAATATTACATTTCGGATGAAAAATATGTGTTGCAAAAATGTGTGTGAACAAATCCAAATTATTATTATACTTTTTATGTTTTTGGTTGAGCGAACAATCCATCTTACTTTTGCAAAGGTTTAATAAAATTTTAGCGTCCCAGCCAGTTTCCAAATTTAAAATATTGGGTCTGTGTTATAACGTTTATGCTACAACAAATATTGAAATACGCTAACTATCTTTGTGATAAAAACATACCAAGTATCCAGGATATTCAGTGAAACTCCAAAGTTTATTTATATATCAAGTAGCTGTAAATGTTAGTACACTATGGTAGTGAAGAAAGTAGTTTTGAATTCCACTTCGCTGTAATCATGGTAAGAACAATAACCCGTTGGACCGAGGAAGAAACCGCCTTGTTGCTCAGGTTGGTAGACCAGTACCGTAATAACTTCAAGCTGGTGGCGAGCGTCTTTCCATCTAGATCTTACAACTAGGTGAAAGGACACTATTTTAATGTGTAAAACAGAAAGCAAAGCCAAGAAGAGGTAATCGTATATTGTACTAGATAACAAAGACAGATAACAGAACCTATTCCGAGTTGTGATTCTAAGTTAACAGCTGAGAAAACTAAAGAGCGCAAAAATGTGGACGAAGACTCCTCCTTTTACTCCTTTTAAGATATGTTTGAGTGATTAGTGTACCGTAATACTTATGCTAAGTTTATCATAATTACATTTGTCTTAGAATTAGATTGAGTAAAGGTATGAACTTTAAACGAATGTTAGTGCTATAATTACCTCTTCATCACAAATTCAAACGTAACCCTCTGTAATGATTAGCACTTAGCTCAGTCAGTGATACAGTGCGCAAAGTACGCCACAGCGTCTTCAAAATCATTAATAACTATAATCAAGAAAACACAGAAAAACAAAACATAATTGTTCTCGAGATTTGAAAGTTTAAATCACGAAATTGCATGCACGAGTGTTAATATTACATTTCGGATGAAAAATATGTGTTGCAAAAATGTGTGTGAACAAATCCAAATTATTATTATACTTTTTATGTTTTTGGTTGAGCGAACAATCCATCTTACTTTTGCAAAGTAAGCCACACAAAATTTATGTCCCAGCCTAGTTTCAATTTAATAGATTTGGTTCGTGTTGTAAACGCTTTAGGGTTAAAGTGAATGTAAATATTGAAATATTAAATCATTCGGTATAAAACATTACCTGGGCATCCAGGATATTCAGTGAAACTCCAAAGTTTATTTATATATCAAGTAGCTGTAAATGTTAGTACACTATGGTAGTGAAGAAAGTAGTTTTGAATTCCACTTCGCTGTAATCATGGTAAGAACAATAACCCGTTGGACCGAGGAAGAAACCGCCTTGTTGCTCAGGTTGGTAGACCAGTACCGTAATAACTTCAAGCTGGTGGCGAGCGTCTTTCCATCTAGATCTTACAACTAGGTGAAAGGACACTATTTTAATGTGTAAAACAGAAAGCAAAGCCAAGAAGAGGTAATCGTATATTGTACTAGATAACAAAGACAGATAACAGAACCTATTCCGAGTTGTGATTCTAAGTTAACAGCTGAGAAAACTAAAGAGCGCAAAAATGTGGACGAAGACTCCTCCTTTTACTCCTTTTAAGATATGTTTGAGTGATTAGTGTACCGTAATACTTATGCTAAGTTTATCATAATTACATTTGTCTTAGAATTAGATTGAGTAAAGGTATGAACTTTAAACGAATGTTAGTGCTATAATTACCTCTTCATCACAAATTCAAACGTAACCCTCTGTAATGATTAGCACTTAGCTCAGTCAGTGATACAGTGCGCAAAGTACGCCACAGCGTCTTCAAAATCATTAATAACTATAATCAAGAAAACACAGAAAAACAAAACATAATTGTTCTCGAGATTTGAAAGTTTAAATCACGAAATTGCATGCACGAGTGTTAATATTACATTTCGGATGAAAAATATGTGTTGCAAAAATGTGTGTGAACAAATCCAAATTATTATTATACTTTTTATGTTTTTGGTTGAGCGAACAATCCATCTTACTTTTGCAAAGGTTAAATAAAATTTTAGCGTCCCAGCCAGTTTCCAAATTTAAAATATTGGGTCTGTGTTATAACGTTTATGCTACAACAAATATTGAAATACGCTAACTATCTTTGTGATAAAAACATACCAAGTATCCAGGATATTCAGTGAAACTCCAAAGTTTATTTATATATCAAGTTGCTGTAAATGTTAGTACACTATGGTAGTGAAGAAAGTAGTTTTGAATTCCACTTCGCTGTAATCATGGTAAGAACAATAACCCGTTGGACCGAGGAAGAAACCGCCTTGTTGCTCAGGTTGGTAGACCAGTACCGTAATAACTTCAAGCTGGTGGCGAGCGTCTTTCCATCTAGATCTTACAACTAGGTGAAAGGACACTATTTTAATGTGTAAAACAGAAAGCAAAGCCAAGAAGAGG
>CAXDID010001022.1:0-82402 GCA_963988835.1 Hexamita inflata
TTGTCCACTCCAATTCAATGGCGTGTTCGTGTAAAAACTAAGGATGAATTATACAAACGCGCTTTACTCCTCCCGGCATATCAGATAATATAGCGTATTTCACTTGCCCACGACCAACTATAGCCTCCGAAACCTAATCCGATCACTGAGTTAGTATATTATTTATAACAAAGCGATAGTTAACGATACTAATATACATTCTCACTAAAACGCGGCCATCAAGCTGCGGGCTTCTGGGCCAGCTGGAAGATAGGCGTCTTACTCTAGGTAGTCGTCGGACAGAGTCGAGAACTCGTCTTCGACGCTCGTGTCCAAGTCGAACTTAGTCTGTTCGCGCGTCTCCCACTTCGCATTCTAGAGCACTTGTTACCCATCGTAACAGGTGCCAGAAGAGTGTTGAGCAGAGGCGCGAGGCAGAGCGTTCGCGTGGATGTACTATTCGAATTGAAGGAACAATTCGACAGCATCTTACACACTAGAGTATCCGACCAGTTCTAAGTAGTACACGGCTTGCTATCTGGAGACGTTCAACGCCAGCATAAAGTCAGTTACTTTCTTAGAACAGTTCATGATTTCGGGAAGTGGAAAGGCCTCACTTTTGGGTGAGAAGTGAGGCGATATGAGCAATTTCTTTACAGATACTAACTGAAAATCAACAATAATTTTTGTAAGCAATATTATTTCATAATTTTTGCTTCTGGACCAGATTCGTTTTTCACATAGTTACTATGTGCATATCTCGAAGACGCTTCATACCACCCAAGATATTTATATTTTTGTATTTTCTTCTGTTTTGAATTGTTTGCAAAATTAAAGGAAACATAAATATAAATTTAATCGTTGAGCTTTGAAGCTGTTTTGCATAAAATCACTCTGGTCTATCAATTACTAAAGTTTTAACATCCTCCATTTATATTATTCTGTTGAATAGTTTTTCTGGTATAGTTATTATCATTTTGGAATAATTAAACAATGGGTCCAGTTTCTTAAGATCTTCGATTGATATTTTACGTTATAGGTATCTTAGGAACGAAACTCTTCATAATTTGTAAGCATTCTATTATAAAGTATTATATTAATTTGAAATGGGAAAATTTATATGTCATAAATATTTAAGTCGAAAAATGACTATTACCACTTCATATTAATTAAATGATAAAGATTTAATTAAAAAATTGAAATATAATACGTTGGAGCATCGGTATGCAAGAGAATACGTTTCGCTCTTTAAGCTCAGTATCGTCTGTTGGTGTCGTCATGAGGAAGTGACATATAAGCTTACATGCACATTAGCGTGATCAACACTTAGTTATGCCCACTTAGTGAAGACATAATGATGCCACAACTGCATAGTTTGCAGTTCCAGATTAAACTGTTTTGTAATATTGTATAATATAAATACAGCTCATTATCCATAGTTTTCAATATCAAAATACTCAGTAAACCTGTTTACCAAGATATTGTTAATTTTCTGCGATACCTATAAAATACCACCAATTTTCTAAGCGTTTCTTTCAATAGCATTACAGTAACGATGATAGTACAGCAATTTATCATTTACCTGTAAATAGTGATATCTCATAAGCACGTTAAATGAAAGAACGTGTTATTTCAGATCTTTGAAAGTTTAGAAATTCATTTATTAACTCAAGTATTGATTGCAGCTATCTGTGATTTTCACAATATCATCATTTTCAAAATAGTTATCTTATTTGTTCATATTCAATTATAATCCGAAAGGACCCAGTGAGAGTGAATTGATAACGTTGTTGATTAGAAGATCGTCATCCTGAATAAAATATTATTTGTTGTTGACTAAGTCAATTATTTGTACTAGTTCGCCTTCTGGCGAGTTGAAAATTATGATTCCATTGTGCGCAAAAGATATTCCGCATGCTTTCTCGATTTTAAACACTTCAACAAGCGTAAAGTCGTTTTATAATTATGAAACCGCTTGGTTGTATATCAGGTCTACAACGAACACTTTTTCGTTGCACTGCACGAATTTTCCGCACATTTCCGCAACCTTTTCAA
Organism: Hexamita inflata; assembly: GCA_963988835.1. NCBI lineage: Eukaryota > Fornicata > Diplomonadida > Hexamitidae > Hexamita > Hexamita inflata. Next base: position 2,035 of record CAXDID010001022.1, read on the forward strand.
GTTGACCGTTGACCAGTTTGTAAATGGACCCTTAGTTAAGCGGTTTCTCATTATTGTGAACAAATAGTTCGTTGTTCAGGGAAAATAAACGGTGCATGAACGAGTACGGATTATTTAAGTTGATATTCGGGATCTCACAAATTAATTCAAGTTGCAAGTTCGCGCTCAAACAATATATTTTTTCAAAGCACTAAATATAAATTTGGCCGTTATTCAGAACAGCTTAATATAATTGAGGCTGGAAAACGCATATTTGGCCCTCCCAGTATTTTTAGTTTTTGTAGTTACAGCACAGATCATAATTCGCTAAAATGCGCTTGTACACTTGGTACTAGCTGTCAATAATCCAAATACTGTTGTTTTCTATGGTTAAATACATTCCCAGCGCAGAATCTACTGTAATCACATTTAATAGTTATTCTTTATGTAATATTTGCATTTTTGAAATGGTGGATTATAATAATAATCGATATATAAATTTATTCACTGAGAAATTTTACTTTATTAATTCCCTAAATAGTTAATATCTCTGGATTTAATAATATTTAGAATACAACTCGATATAACTAAACTAGACTATGATCATAAAACATATAATACAAACACAGTATAATATATACAATTACTATCATACGAGCCTACAAAGTAAACGCATAAATTAGCTTTTATAGGTTCAGCGAATTCTGGAAAGACCTCCCTTGTGTATATGATGCGGAACAAGTACGCGTTATCTAAGGCGACTCCCACGGTTGGTGCTGCTTTTACTATGTTTTAAACAGGAAATGGTGTTTTCAAAATATGGGACACTGCTGGTCAGGAAAGATTCAATTCAGTAACTCCAATGTATTACAGAATGGCGGAAATTGTGGTTTTGGTAGTTGATTTACACGAAGGAAAGGCTGAAGGTAAAGCTGCTAAATTTGTGGAAGAAGTTAGATAAATAAATCAAGAGTGCGAAATAATTCTGGTTGGTAACAAAATTGATTTGGGTTTAGGAATATTTAAGAAGCTGTAAACACTAGCAAAAGAGAAGAAAGTTCAGCTATTCTGCACATCCGCACTTACAAATGAAGGGATTGATGAGCTCGTAGAAGCTATTGAAAACAAGGAAACAAAAGAAGGTGAAAAACAACTAGAATTAGAAGATTTGAAGTTACACGAAGTAAGAATACAAAGGAAATGCTGCTAAAACAATAAATGAACTCATTTATTTTTATTACCACTCCAATCTTTCAATGCAAAATTTGAAAAGCTACAACATTCAAAACCTGATAAGCGTTAACAAACTACCTGATAACAGCTTCGTTGGCGTATGCTAAACAGAATAAAAACTTACAGTTATATTCTTCGGCAGCGACTTCAAAATTAAACATGAAATTGATTTATCAGCTACTTTAAAGGATAACGATTAAGGCTTCCTCAAGTCCATATTCAAGTCTAAATAAAAACCTTTGGTTCTCAAACCCGTTATTATGAACGATGTTATGCTTATGGTAATCACAACTTCATCTCAATCACAGCTATATTTCTTCGACGTACCAGAAAAAAGCTGTATTAGCTCGTTAAAAATCTAGACTCCAGTTATTCAAACAATAAATGCTTAAAATGACTTTATGATTGCTACTGGATAGTAAATATTAAAAGTATAGACTTATGGAGAACCTATTTCAATTTATAAAGTTGAAGACAAAGGTATTTCTATCTCAAAAGTACAAATCATTTAAAGAAGAATGTATATTTTGTTATCTTCACAATAATTATTGTTGTTAAATCCAGATACTATGAAATTCATTATGATTAAACGTTTCACGTAAGTTATAGGATTCTCAGCCAATTAATCATAAGTTAGCGACAAATTAATTATGATTGAACAAATACAACAAGATTATGTGCTATCAATTCTTACTATTTATAATGAATAAGTACAATCTGAACCATAAGCAGTCAAATTTAAGCTTTCTGCCAAGATTTGCGATATATTAGAAGTTAAAATATAGAAAAATCTTGTATGCTGTATCGTTTAAACAGATTAATAACTAATAGCACTTAATTTTACCATTAATACTTCAGATGTAATGTCTGAACCATCTCTTTCCATCCTTGAATGTGACATATAATCTAAAATCTTGTATACATAAATTAAAACTTTAAATACATAGCTATTTAACAGTGAAATTTATGAATCGTTAACAAGTATTGAAAATCTTGATCCGTATTACACTAATATTGCTATTTTAACTTAAGCCACTGATAGAACAATCAAAAATGAAGTTATTTAAGTTTAAGCTGAAGTAATTAGCGAATCTGAGTTTGGACTCGTCGAATTTTCAAGAGTCGAAAAGCAATTTATCAAGCATCTGAATTAAAATCTGACTATAGATTAGATAATATAGTTCCTTTATAATGCGTTTATTGATTAAGGATTTGTAAAATCCAGAGATCAAATTATTAGCTAAAATTCGTATGAAAATTAATAATTAATAGATAAGATTTATGGTTGTACATAAAATAAACTCCATGATGTTTGTCTATTTGCGTGTCTTAGATCCAATGAACTTTTCGAAGTGTTGATGCATTTACTTAATCTTATTGAATCTAAGGTTACTATTTAAACTTAAGAAATTCATACAATGGGTAACGTTCGTTCATTAAGTTATATTTGTTAGTAAATTATAGATTTTGGTGTTAATTTACTTACGAGAGCGTTCAATAGCTTCCAAGACTTATAGTAGCAACGTATTATAAATGAAAATACAGTTCACAATGAATTAGCTGCATAATTCAATTTTACTAAATAAACAATGGAAGCAATGGAAATTACAGTCATAAACGCTGTTAAATGTCTTGAGTTTTTAGCCTAAACTAGACCAGCTTTTGATGATTTGAAACGCAGAGCTGATTTATGTGCAGTAAAAGGAACAATATTTGTAGGTATCAGTAGATTTTTCGTTGATACTTTTTAGAAGAAGTGGGAAATGTTTGAATATCAATATCCACAAAATGAATGCAGTTCTGGATAAAATATATTGTACACGAGAGATTTTGGTTTCTTTTAAAATGAATTGTTAGAAATTAAGGATTTGTAAATGGGCCACGATTAACAATTCTATGAATTAGATAGTGAAGTTAACACATGTGCACATATTTTGATAGATTCTGCTTGTTAAAATTTGAACATAATTTATCAAAAGTTATCAATAAGGTAAGTATTTGAACACATTGTAGCGCAATTACAATAAATTGAATAGTAATAGGCTGATTTGAGACTTGTGCAAAATTAATATGAAACTTTATTTGACATTCTTAGAATTACTCTCGCATATTCATTATTTAGAGCAGAAGAACATCCAAATAGTATTTTGGAGTAATTGAAAAAGCTGAGTATTCATCAAGAACAGGCTGATAAAATTTATTTCATGTCCAAGTTGATGTTTGAAATTGATTTTAAGCCGTAACAACCATCCATCATGAACATCGAAACGGTTAAGCAAAATTTGTAGGGAAATGATGCCATGTTTTAGGTCTTGCAGTTAGTGGGCTGCAACATTGATTAGTCCGTTATGGTGAAGCTGTCTGATTTCTTAACGTAGAATGACTTGGGTCTGTTCGAAGAGGAGATACGCAGTAGTATCCGTATTCTTCCATATTCTGATTTAATAGTGAGGTTGACTCATTTGGCTGCGATGAAGCAAAAATTCAACATTGCGTTGGCCTTGAGCCAATTTTGTTATCAGGATTACCTTGAGCCTGAGGAGTCGATTATTTACCCTGCGCATCCGTGTAACACGCAGTACGAGAATTTGGTGCGAATTTTGGTGTATCAGAGCCAGGTCACTGGTGAGTCTAAGCCTTTAGTCTAAGCCGTGTAGTACATGAAGTCTTATTTTAAGAATTTTACTTTGTCTTGCAAGTTGAATTAGCGCATGGGTATTTTATTCTCGCAGATGTTGTTGAATCAGGTTACCTTCGCCTCTTTGGAAAACCAGGTTGAGAATCTCTCAGTGTCCGTTTCCGGTTACAACTCTAAGCCTCTTTATAAGAAGTCCAGCTAAATTCAGCTCTTGATGCTCCATTAATAATTCACCGACATCGAGAAGCGCCTCACCATCAGCTACTGCATCTGCAACAACACCAACCTCGGCTTCTGCCTGTCATTTTTATTTAACACCGATTTACTACTCTGTTAGTAATTCCTATAATATTTGAGAACACAAAGAGATACCCTCTCCGAGCTCACCTCTCAAGCGATCACAGCTGTTGAATCCCGCCTGAATTAACTACCAAAGTTCCTCATAAACGAGATGGAGACGCTCGATTTCGAGTCCGTTCTCCCCGAGATGTTCAAAAACGACTCTTATGGATTAATTATTCCTAACTAACTCGCCTTCTCCATGAGCGTTATTGGAGAACAGTAAGACCTCCCAATATTCGTTAACAAAAAACCAACGGAACTTAAATTATTAAGGGACGCTATAAACCAAATGAACGCGGAACCGAGCGCCATGCAGGGGAAGAACGCGCCAATTCAACATCAAATGCCCGTTAACGGCAACTATGGAGCGATTAACACGTACTAACCATATTAAAACACATACGGATAATAGAACACATACGGACAACAATATGGACAACAAAATTAATATGGGCAACAAAATTATTAATAATAGAATATATACAATTAGAATGCGATGGGACAGGTGAACGCGGTACCGGTGAACAAGCCGACAACGGCGTTCCAGCCAAGAGTTACAAAAGCAGTGCAAATGAAAATGGACATGATGGCACAACGCAAAGCTGAAGAACAAGCAGTCAAAAACCAGCCAATTCAGCCTGCAAAGCCAAATAACATGTACTCCAACATCCCAAGCAGATACGCACAATAACCAGCGATCAAACAAGGAATCAATTAGAGACCAATCAATTAATTGCAATAAAACCAATCTGTAGTACACCAACAACCATATCAAACAAATTACCAGAATTAATACCAACCACCACAGAACATTTACCAGAATTAACCACCAGTAACCAATTAATACTAACCAGTTAACACAGCGTATCAAGCCAGATAACCATACCAAAATACTGTTCAATAAACAGCATAACCAACACAGCCATACCAAAACCCATACTAACAGAACCAACAAGCTAATAAACCACAATATTTATTCGCTGCACCATAAGTTACTAACCAACCATTCTCTGCTGAAGAATAACCAATAAAGAGCAAGTATAACTAAGGAGTTGATATATACTCAGAAATACCTGATGTTTAAGTCAACCAAATATAGAAACCAGGCATACTCAAAAATAACAATGCTAACCAAAATATGGCTGTTAGTCCACCTCCTAAGGTTGCTAAGAAGGGAGTCGCTTTCCAAATAATGTGAATGAGTGAATCACATAAATAATTATATTCATTATGATGTACTTCATATCAATAACTTAACTTAATAAGCTTTGCCTAAAGCGTCCAATACGATATACATGTATATCGTATATATACATGTATATGTATATAATCTCAACAACAAACCACACAATATATACGTTTATTTATATAGTAGTATGTTGTTATTATTTTAGATGCTTCGCATTTGAATATTTAACTGATATCATAGTTACAGTTTCCAACAATACACTTCATAGTTTATTTTATGATAACACAGTTATACATTATAGTAGTTATACATTATATTTTAATATATAATTGTGTAATTGATAATATAATCATAGAATGAATCAAATTATTCTAACCCAATCAAACTATCAATCAAGAAAAAATCAAGTGAGGCTACAATCATGTTCAAAATTTTACATGAAATTAGTAAAAAACTGAGTAATCATGCTGAAACACAGTAATTATAGCGATTGGAAAAAATATGAAATCAGAAAATATTTGACTGTATTTTATGCCATTGATATTTTGTATTTATGGCGCTTTATTAATAATATCAACAATTTATCTATTTACTAACACTTCTTAAAATCAGAATGTAACAAAATTAAGATGAAATCATTGCTGAATGGATTTCAAAATATGTAGACAGTGAATATTTAAATAAATTGATTTTTAAAGTACAACATATTGTTGAAGCCTAGAAGAAGAATAAGAAAACATAAGAATATAACGATGTATTATTAATATAAATGTTTAATGAAATAGAAAATCAATTTTGGACAAAAATGAGCGATGAGATAACCAAGGTGGAAGAATTCTACAACAAAGAAGTACAAAGTGCATCAAAGCGTGTAAATGAAATCAGAGAAGTTGTATTCAACAATACTTCAGACCCTTAAACTGTATCGATAATAGAAGAAAATATAACAGAAACTTACAGAGGTCTCGACCTACTCAGTAACTATTGTAATTAGAATGCAAGTTAATTGAGAAAGTTGGCTAGGTCGTGGACAGTTAATAGTAACATATAAATTGAGGCCTAGATTATAGAAAACAAGCTGTAAAAGGTAGGTTTCGCGGATCCGGAGTTAATTCCACTTCTAAAAGAGAGATTGGAGTCTTGCCTGGCTTTACTGCTTGATGTGAGCAAGAAAGAGGCTATTGACTAGCTTAACAAGCTCTATTCGGACAACCACGCTCAGAAAAAGTCATAATCGCAGCTTCTCTCCGGCTTTTTGTGCGCCCTCGCTGTTATTTTCTGCATCACCTTTTACGTGATGATGTTCGATATTCCAACTCGGCTGAATATCAAGTTGAAAATACTCCCTTCAACGATGCAGCTCTTAAGAATTCAGATTTAGTGCGCGTTCATCCTCATCGGTTATGGAACGCTCGTTCGCGCATGTGTGCACACTCATATCAACTACATTTACCTTTTTGAAATCCCTTCGTCAAAAACGGTCACCACCTCAGCGTAAATTGTTGGAATTGGAGCCGGGGTTCTGCTTTTGAGCACGTTTTTTGGGACCATGGCGGCTTCGTCTGCACTGGGACCCAATTATCCGATTCCAATCCCGTTTGGGGACCACTTGGCCAAAGTCGCGTTCAAAATCGACCCGAATTTGTGGGTGCTATTCACCACATTTATTCACCTAGTTGTTGCCTATTATATTGTGGTCGGAATATTCGCCGGAAAATGCCCCGGAATGAAGCACCTATTTACCACCGTGTACAAAACGCTCACCCCGTGGGCGCACCCGGTCGGCCTAACAAATTTCTTTTTGGGAACACACTTTACAGCCTGGGGATTGATTATTAAAGACTTCGCCAGAATAGTTACCAGATAAAAAATAACTGATGACTGGCTATGCTTTCTCGCAGGTATTTCGTGTCTCATCAGAGTAGTTCAATGCATAAAGAAATTTATCCCTAAGAAAGAATGGTACCCATAAATGACTGGCGCGGCTTTAAACGCTGCGGTGTTTATTGGGTTCTTTTTACATCAAAAATCACTGATCATATCTCACAATGCAACATTCTGGTTTCTCTTTGTTTGGAGATGTGTAGAAACCGTATGTAAATTATACTGGGATTTTTGCGAAGACGGCGGTTTATTTTTCGGAGGTTTTGGCGGAAGAATATTTAAATAAAAATCAAGTAAGTGGTAGTATGGAAAGTTGTGTAGACGTCCTAGTTTCATTCCAAAGTCTTGGATATATTTTTTCTTAGTATATGACACAATTTCAAGATGGCTATTTTCTTTTGCTGCTCTGTGGCCATATAACAAAGTGTTTTCTCATTACCTTTGGGCTTTATTTACGGGAATAAATGAAATTGAAAGAAGATTTTGTTGGGCATTATTTAGATTGGACAACTAACAAGCTACTAACTGTGAAAGTTATATGGCTACTCGTTATATACCAGTTTTGGTTAATCAAGAAGAAACATTAAAAATTTAGAATTAGGTTGCGCACGTAACAAATCCAGTGGAACACAAAACTTTATAACCTTCATGCACAAATGTGTTTGTAGGTGAGCATAAAAGCATTACCGCTTTAAAAACACAAGTTGATTCAACAATGATGACGACTGAGGAGTCAACTATCGCCAAAGGCGATGTTTTGCTAATAGCTAATTTTGCTTCATAAGAAGAACCACCCGTGTGATTTTTTGTGATTAATTATTAATAATTGTAAAATATGTAATTTATATTTTTAAATTCAAGAAATATACATATGTAAATAAATTTTAAATAAATACATACGTAAATACATATATAAATCATTTTAATTAGTTTTGGTTCATAATTATTAGTTAGGTTTTAATGCATTTTCCAAAAAACACATCACTGTATAAATATTAATTGCTCCTGCAAGAAACACGTATTTACCAATCTACTTCACTTAAAATTATTTATTAAAAATGATGGTTCTTAGATATCATTATCTACGTAAAACTTGATGTTTTAGTTCATAACTAATTCAAATGAACAATTATGAATAATAATATGAATTTTAGATATGAGTTGATCTCTTGTTAATCGTTCAAATCTCTATTATTCTTTGTTTGTAATCCATTTCCTTAACCTTTCTTTCACTTTTGCAGTATCATAGTCCTTCATCAGCACATTCATATTTCTAACAACAACATCTCGTGTTAACTACAACTGATCTGGATGTATATGCAAAGATAATTTATGAAGCTCGCACATCATTGACTCAGGAACCTATTATTTCATTTTTGGAAGTATTTTCTCTGTTAATATTTTTTAAATTTCTTAGCAAGAATAAGATACTTTAAATTTATTTTTCAAATACTATGATATTTGGTTATAATCTACGCATCTGCCTCCCTTCTAATAATAGTATTTGATCATTTCTATCTCATCAATAAAGAGTTCGAATCTTGATTTTACTAAATTGCAATGCTGACACTAACAGTTATTATACCCCTGATATATTTATCGTTATATTTAATCGATAATAACTTGATTTATTTATAAATATAATTTAGGTAAATATAGCTCGAAAGGTTATTTGTCAAGATATTCTCTTTTACATTGATTGCAAGCACAATCACCTTCGTTGCCAAGTTTTGTCACGTGCCGGATACATATCCATCCACTCATCTTATTAAATGTGGTGAATCCAAAGTCTCCATATAATCTTAAAATAGTTAATTTTTCATGTCTCTTTATATAAGTGATGAGCTTATATTTTGGATATATATTATATTTTGGATTATTGTACTCTATGTTGCTTAGAGGTGTGTCCCACATTCGTGTTGCTATTTTCCCTGATACTTTTACATTAATTTTACATGAAATATCATCAAAATAATAATGATTAGTTGGGAAATACTCTCCTCTTCGCATTATTTTAATACCAGAAGATATATCTAAGTCAATTGGAAAATCTGGAATCCACTCAAAAGTGACTTTTTCGCTAAATACGAGTGTAAATTATTCACCAACTATGAGCTTGCTAAATATGCAATACTCTGTATTTAAATTTAGTTCATAATAGTCTCCGTATAATAATCTGTTTATTTTATTCTCATTTATTATATTTACTCTAACTTTATCGGAATCGTACTCGCTTGTAATTATTTTGATATATATTTTAAATTAAAACTACTTTATGTATGGTTTAGTAAACTTAACATCTTATTCTTTTAATATATTAAACCTATTAAGAATTGAGTATTTATTATCTGCTGTCATTATCGTCTCTCCCATATTTAAGATCTCAATATTGTCATACATATTAATATCGATTTCAGGTTTCCATGTCCCAGATGAAAGATGCTAGAATTTAAGTTGAATTTGTTTTGTCAATATTTTCTCGTTTATTTTCATAATATATGCAATTCCGCGTTTTAAAATGTAATATTATCCATTATATACCTAATTACTACCCTTTTCATCATAAATTTCAACTTTCGTTTCACCCTAATTGTCCTCGCATATATCATCTATTATCACGTAAATATAATGCAGTTACGCCAATGTTTAAGAAAATTAACAAGTTTAGAGTTGAGTTGAATAAGTTGAGTTGAAAGTTGGCATGTATGGAGCGGAAATATAAATATAACTGATAATTTGAATAATATTAAAGATATCAAGACTTAGCTTCTGAAGAACATTAAGATTCGCTTTTGAAAATATTTTGAGTCAAAAGTAATTCTTTATACACACTTATCGCTATTTAGTACATGACAAATCCAAACTTATTTTTTCATAAATATTTCTTTGGTTATAATTTTTCTTTATGTTCAAACAAAAATATTAAAAATTAAATCAGTCCCATTTGATTCCGTTTTGGCTCCTTCCGAAACGCGATCCGGTCGTTTCCGGTCTCTAAACAACCGTTTCATTTTGGAATCCGTTTTGGAGTCTTTTACCGATTTCGTTCAAATTCTGAGAGCTCACCGGCTAGTAGTTCTGTAGCTTGTTCGTTTTAGGAGTGGTATAGGCGGAATGCAGTTTTGGAGTGGGGGCGGCGGGTCTGGATTTCTCGTAGCCAGTGAGGGGCTTATCGATTTGTTAGGGTGTTGGTTTTGTTTCTTGAGGTTTTGGTGTTTGTTTTGAGGGATAAGTTACAGTTGGATAAACATATGCTGGTTCCTCCTCTTCGTACTCTTGCATGCGGTCGATGTGGTCGGCTCTGATCATCTCCTGTGTTTCGGTTTTGTAGTCAATTTTGTCGAAACCAAGTGAGTAATGCGTTTTCTTCAAGTCATCTTTTGTTGCCTAACTGAGAGTTGAAATCTGACCCTGCTTGGGAGTGAACTCGGACCTGGCCTCGGACTGGTACAGATTCGGATCACTGCCTAAGGTGACATTGGTTTACTTGTGCTTTACATCGGGTAAAACGGGCTTGCCAATCAAAGCAGCTGATTCCTTCAGCTAATCTCTGGTTGCTGAGGTATTGTTCTTAAGAGGATCGTAATTCATCACTATGTGATTCTCAATATGCTTCTCCTTGTTTCTCAGCGCTTCGGTTGAGTATTACAACTCATGTGGCTTGAATTCGTTTCTCTGGCTCTGATAATTTGAATACTTTGTTAATTTTTACAAATTCGGATCAGTTGGCTTTGTCATGTACTACTTGATTCGCTGTGAGTCCTCTTTGTTATAATATGCATCGTTGTTCTTAAAATTAAGTTATTTTTCGGTTATTGGCTTATCATCGCAATCTGGGAAACAAATATTTTCTTTGGTGTTTATGTTAGCTGGACGCATGGATTTGGCAGCCTGCGCGCTAAACTGCGTATAATTTTGTTTCATCTCAGTTGCAGTTTAAAAAGCTTCAGAACCTACACTTAGTGTAGATTTTTTAAGATGCAGACATTCTGTTTATTAGGTCATAACACCTATTAATTTAGAACTTTCCTCCAATGTTTCCCTTGTTGAAGAAATGATTCTATCATTGTTTTTCTCAGGAATAATAATACTTGAGTTTTAAAATCTTCTGCTTTCTTTTACTATTTTAGTATCACTCTGTTTTGGCTAATATGTTGCATTGAATTCCGATTAATACGAAGCTGGAACACCCTCATCAATTTTCATTTAAGATTTTTAAAAGTTCGGAGCTTTTACTTATTTTTGATATTCTTCAGCTGTAAATGGCACATAATCATTCGTAGTAGTTTTAAAGCTTGGAGCATCATCTCCTAGCACAACTTAATTCTTATATACTGCTTTAGGATATTTTTACTCCATATCGTGACCCAAAAAATCTTCGTTCATTGCAGTTTTGTAGGTAGGATTTTCAAATCCAATTTTTATTTATCCCGATTAAAAGTTTGGATTAACACCATGAATTGGCTTATTATTGCTGATGACACGATAAGAATCTCTGAATTCAGAGAATTTCTCTGATACAGACCCATCACCTAACCAAACATGAGAATTTCTAATATTATCCCGAGTTTTTTCGTCTAATTTTGCAGCTGCATTAGTTGTTCCATGTATAAAGTCCTCTTTGTATTAAGATGATTTAATTGATTCTCCTTCGGAAATTATGATTTGACTCTTTCGCATATTTTGTGGCAGTATCTTAGGTTATTTCATTTTGGGTATCTTTGTGATTTTTGAATTAAGCATTCCAGATTTTATTTGTTCCGCCATTCTGATGTATGTGAAGTGAAAATTAAAATACTGCTAAAAGAATATTATAAATAAATAATATATATTGTTAAATTAGTTCATTGTCTGCCCCCATACCCAGTTAAATAATCACCATCTCCTATTTATGACAGCCAAAGAAGATTTTAGGCATCTGCGCAACTTATTCTTTCGTCATAATCTAACTTTAACATTGGCTCAAGGAATTATTCAATAGCCAAGGCTTCATTTTAAAGGAAGTTAAATTGATTTACAAGAATAGAACTTATCGGGGTTTATTCGTGTATCTTAATTTTACCTATTTTCTATAGTTTTGCTTAGTCAGCATTTTGCAATAATTTTTGTAAACCGTGTTCACCTACAATCTTAACAATTTATTCAAGGTGTTCATGATCTCTTTCTATTTCTGTTTGGTGTGATTTCGTTTAAAATAAATAGTTTCCGACTATCATTTCAAATATTACGCATGCTGCAGAAAAAATATCAACCTTTTCGTTATATTAACACCCTAAAATAACTTCAGGTGCTCTGTATTATCTGGTTTATATAGTATAATTCGAATGTTTCGCAATTGAGTAAGCATTTCCTAAATCCAAAAGTTTACATTTAAACATTTCCTCGCAGAATGGTATTAATGATTTTTTAGAAAAGTAGCTGACTAATGTTGGATATAATGCCTGTCCATTTTGTGATAACGCAAAGCACTTTTAATCGTGTTTATTGGGATATTTAGGTAAGATAAGTATTTGATTATTATCTTGTGGTGCATTGTAAGAAAATAACATTTATGGTGATACATCATTAGAATTTTAGTCTTATAACATTTTCATGAGTGAAAATCTGGAATGTAAACCTGATGAAGCTAATTTGTGAATTGATTGGGGTTTTTAGTCATCAAAATATAGTTTTTCGACGTATAGTGCTTTTTATTAAAAGTTATTGCTAACATGAGAGAGCGTTATTTCTAGACCTAGTTGTGTTGATAATACGAAGTTATTTTTAATTTATGCTTGTTAGATAAGGTCATACGTATCTGTTATGTTGGTGACCTCAGTACCTGGTTTTTTGAGTTTATATTTCATGAATTTGAGTGTGACTTATTTGTTATTTTCTTTTATTGAGGTGTTTGGGACATCTCCGGGTATGTAGCTGACTCTGAATGCTTTTTCTGCTTCTTTCATGAGGTTTTGTACGTTGAATATGTTCATCCCGCCGATTTTGTAGCACGTTTATTGTGCGGCCGGGTTATCTTTGAGGAATCTTTGGAATAGTTGCTTGTAGTTGTGCGAGTTCATGATTCTCAGCTGAACCTGTAGCCAGTCGTTTACGTTTTGCTTCTCTCCTTAGCAGGTGAGGTACCTTCCAACTTGATTCTTGTCGTCGTATGACAGGGCGTCGAAGTCGGTCATGGTGATCGAGTTCGCTGGGGTGCACAGTTTTGCATCGAATAGGAACTGGGATTGTTGTCCGAAAATGAGTTCGGGTAGTTTGTAGTCGGAATTGGGTGTAATTTCGGGCAGGTAGTACTGGAGGGCGATGTTTTCGGGCTTGATATCCGTGTGAATGAAGCCGGAGGAGTGCAGTACGGAGAGGCCTTTTAGGAGGCATTTGGAGATTGTTTTCACGATTGGGATGGGGAGGGCCTTGTTCGCGTTCAGCTTTGGGGAGTAGCGCAGGAGCAGCTTGTACAGGGAGTGGCCGAGGAGCTCCATCACAATGCAGTAGTGCCTGTTGCTCGTCTCCTGGAAATCGTCGTCTAAGGAAGTTTGCTCGTAAATGAACCAGTCCAGCAAATTCACAATACACGAATCCTCCTTGATTACCTGCTGCAGTTGACGCAAAATGTACAATTCGTCGTCAAACGCAGATTCGTACGAAGGATCGCACCTGCATATTTTTACCGCCACATACTCCTAAGTTTGCTAACAGAAAGATAAATACACCGTGGAAAAATGGCCGTGAGAAACCTTTCTTATCGGAATATAGGTATTGCCGCGCGGTGAAGTAAGCTGAGTAACCAAAATATCTATGTCGCAATATTTGCTAGATGCAGTAGATTGATATCCAGCAGACCCCTCATCTACACTATGATCATCTCTATACTCATCTTAATCGCTCATTCTGTCTTGGAGTGGAAATTTTTAAACCTTTCAAACAGTTTAAATACTAAAACTATAGTTTTATGAAGATAATTAGAATTGTCCACACCTTGCGCAATATGTCGTTCCCTTGGTTACAACCAGATTTTATACGTGATATGTATATAGCTATTTGCAAAGATACCGGAGAACCTATATAAAAAGAAGGAGCCGAATGGCTGCTAAATGTTGTTAAAAAGTCTCCATTCGGACAAATTCAGATGAGAAACGTCCGAATGGGACATTAGACAGCAATTCAATTTGCTAAAAAACTAGAAGACACTGACGTACCAGTTATAGACTTGCAAGAAAATTCCATGAAAGACATAGGATTTGTATCATTGCTAAAATATTCTGAACGTCATCCGTAATTGAAAAAGCTTTGTGTTGGTTGTAATGATATATGCTAAGAAGGTGTGCTGTAACTTTCTGACGCATTAGCATCTTCTAAACTTGAAATTATTGAATTAGGTAATCCTTCTGGAAGATATTTCCCCCGTGGAAATACCAAATCCACACATGCTAACAAAGCTGGTTAATAAGGAGCTATCGCTTTATTTAAGTCTCTTGTTTCAAATAAATATTTGAAGTATCTCGGACTTTCTAATAATTAATTAGTTGATCCTTCTAGATAAGATTAAGAAACAATGCTGTTTAATTTGTTTGGGCAAATGTTAACATAAAACTAAACATTGATGGGCGTAGATTTATCTGAAAACAATATTTCAAACGCAGGAGCAACTTCTTTATTTAGAGGTCTTAGCCAAAATTATACATTGTAAATTCTTGAATTAAATGGAAATAATATTACAAACTAGTCTATTCCATTACTTTCTGCAATACTAACGTAAGAAACATGCCCTTTAACGATATTAGGATTAAATAATAATTAAATTGGAGTTGCAGGTGCTAAATCTTTAGCATTTGGGCTTTGTCAAAACTATTCATTGTAAAGTTTGAGTTTAGAGGACTGTGGGCTTTGTGATGAAGGTGTGGGGATAATTTGTGATATATTATCAAGACCACTAATGAAAGAGAACTTTGATTAAAGCGTGAAATTGGTAACTGGAAAAGATGAACATTTTGATCAGTCTGAAAAAGTATTTTAGTTAATGTAAAAAGTTTAAAAAGATTGTTCGCCAACAGCTTGTGACAAAGAAATACTAGTTGTAGACTCTAAAGGTAATGTGATGCATAAAGTTGAGCTAAATAAAATAAAATCAGATAAATCTTCAACAAAGCTTCAGCAGGATCTAGTAAATTCTATGGCCAGTGCACTTGGTTAATCTCAATAAGGCTAAACTGTGTAATAATTTGCATCTCAGCGCAGCTTAGACGGTGTTGATTTTTCATAAATTGATACCTTAAATTTTGGATCAAATAACTTCACAGTCAAAGCATTAAAGTACGTGTGTAAACTGTTGAGTTCCTAGGTTCCAATTCGCACGTTAAATATACGTAACAACAGAATAAACTTTGAAGGGTGTTTTATGTTAGCTTAGTCTCTGATCAACAATCAATATGATTTGAGACGTGTTTTAGAGGATCCTGGTGCAAAACACGAACTTCCTGAAAATGCTGTATTGCCAAGCTAGTTGCAAACTCTAAATCTACAGGCTACTGGTGTAAATGACGATGGGTTTTTGGTGCTGTGTTTTGCGATTTCATAGTTAAACGTATCCCAGGTAAATTTCTCGAATAATTTCATAGGTGAGAAAGGTGGTGAACTTGCTCTGCGTTATATAATGCGCTCAAAGTCGTTAACGCAGTTCTAGCTTCAGAACAACCAGGTTGGTCACTCATTAATAGCATAGATCAACATAATGCTAGAAAAGAATAAGGAAAGAATTCTTCAGAACGGGCCTCAACGCATTTAAAACGATATATAATCACTTAAGTAACAGACGAAACCATTACCGCAATACATGGAGGAGCTATAATTCCTTTAAAACTCTAACAACAGATGCAGGACCCTGATTCAAAAGGTCCAAACGGAAACAGACGATATAACTTCCCAGTTTACAAAATAAATTGGAAATGTTCAGGCAAGCATTGAACAAGTCCAAAGTGCACTTGAAAGAGGAGAGTCAAAGGTAAAAGAAGCGGTTGTGGTTACAACTGAACTAAACGCAAGACTTGCTGAGCAGAAAGGAGTTTGCCAGAAAAATATTGAAGAAGACCAGAGAAAAACACAAGATCTCGAAGCTCAGGCTAAAAAGAAAGAAGAAGAATTCTAACAACTGAAAGGAAATAAAGCTGATGTTGTCGAAGAAAAAAAGAAATCAATTGCCTAAATGCAGCAACAAACTCAAAAAGTTTATGAAAACATAAAACTAGCGTACAAAACAATCGAAATGCTAAAAATGAAATATGCTGACGTTGTCAACAAAGTTCAAAAATCAAGCTCAGTTTCCACACTCGCATTTGGTATGGATTATGAAGTAGTTATTGGCGTTTTAGCCAGATAATAACAAGTAGCTAGTGGCGCCGTCCAAATACCACCACCTAGTGGATATGATATCGAAAAAGCTGCTGCAGCGGGTAAGGAAGCCGAAAAAACAGCTAAGAAACCCAAAAAGAAGTGAAAGAATTTTGTATATAATTTCTGCAATAATATGACACACTATAAAATCAGAATTTTCATTCAAGGGCTTTCTTTGCGTTGGCGATGACCTCATTAGCAATTGTAAATTCACTTTGGGGGATTGTAACGTCATCTTTTGCTTCTTTCATAGTTTATTCTAGCTTTTCAATAGCCTTTCCTAACATATTCTTGTAGTCGCCAATGGACTGGACTGCTTATGCTACAACTGTACGTTGCTAGTTCATTCTAAAGTTGTCTTAATTTTCGTTAGTCATTTTTTCTAAACGTGCAACTTCTACGTCTTTTTCTTTGTATGCTACTTCAACATCTTTTATGATGCGTTTTAAAGATTAGTGAGCAAGCTGAAGTTTTCTTTACATATTTCAAATGAGAGGTGAAAATATCATTCTCAAAATATAACTAGTTATATATGGTTAGATATTTAGGATATATGGAGGAAACGGTAAATATATAACATGGTGTACATGTAATGATATTAACTGAACGAATGATTCTAATAATATATAGCTACTACACCAAGATAGTTTATGTATTCACTTACTGTATTGTCAAACTTACATATATTTTAAGGCACCACAATTGTAACAAGAACTCATTAGTCTAATTAACACAATTATATATGATGGTTAACGATGGGACGCGTAAGTATAACTTTAGTACTGTTGATAAGGTCGCAGTTAAGCAAGTCATTTTGAATGATGAATATAAAATGTTAATATTTAATCAAAAATACATTATTATTAAATATAATTCAATACATTCCACTTCATCCTTTAATGAAAGACACAATGCACTTCAACAAAGTCAACAAGAGCAAAGGCATGACAATCTTTCATTCAAAACAATAAATTCCCAATATGGGGGTTAAATGGTGCTGTAAAAGAGTACAAATCTCTTAATGCATTTAATATTTCAACATTTTGATTATATTCTAATTAACTTATATATGTGTCAAATAACATATTCCATACTTATAATGTCACTATATAATACAGTACCAGTGTATTGAAAAGAGAAAATTCGTATTATTGGTTTATTTTGCAACGCAGTTATGAGATATCATTAGTTTCAATGTATTCTCGCTCGCAAGCAAATAACTGTGCTCTTGTCGCAATGATTATAGAAACACATTCAAACAATACTGGAATACAAAACTGTTTCGCATTCATATTTTTAGTCAAAATAATATATTGTTTTCCGAAAAATTGTATACTGTGCAGGTTTTGATTAAAGAAGTGCATATTACATCGTTATCATCAAAAAATCAATTTCGACCTCAATTTACGTACTTATACGATGCAATTTTGACTCAGCGTCAGCTAAGACTTCATTTTCGTGCGCCTTAGATATGATTGCGATACTGATATATTTATGATTATATAACCCTTGAAGATGATGTATGTTGCTAAGATTATTTTGTGGGCGCGTTTCAGAGTTCGAAGTTTGGACTTGTTGGTTGTCAGGATTATGATATAACGATTGAATGATTAAATTGAGCCTTAGTACTGATGGTAAGGTTACCGTTAAGTGAGTCGTTTTACTTAGTGAATTGATGAGCTTTTTAAGATTGTAATAATTGAATAACAGTTTATTAGTAATTTGGTAAATGTATTTTTGTTTATATCAATGTAAATTAAAATTTGAAATTATAAATATTAGTAAAAATCAGTGCCGAGTGTAATATATGAATTTAATGCTTTTATAGTTATAATTTCGTGTAACAAACATTTATTGGAGTGATTTCATAATTTATACACAACGATAATATAAGTATTTTTGTTAATTTTCTATTTATAATATTATTTTTTCAATCAAGAAGTTTTCATAAGTTTTCAATCATGTGTATTTAGTTAATAACCAACTTGTCAACATATACCGTGTTTTAGAACGCTATTTCAATATTTTCCGTAGCTTCTATTTTTTAATTCAAATATTATAACTAATTTTAAATATATATTTAACTAATATAAATTGTCAATATTCCACTTCACGAATGAATCAGCTGAACGAAAAGGATTAAATAGAATTATACACAAAAATAATATCCGGCGAACCAGTATCTGATTGGGAAATAAACGCATTTCTCTGTAGACCAGGGTAATTTAAACCAAAAAACTAAGAGCAATTTCTTGCGGAAAAAGCCTAACTCTTAAAAATTCGAACTTTAAACCAAAAGAAAATGTAACAAATAGTTGAATAATTTAATGTTTAAAAACAATGTGATTGCTTCAATAAGTACACAACTTAGTAAATACTAAGTATAGGAGACAGACATGAACTTCAAGATCTAGTTATTGAAAAGGGTCATATACCATGTGTATATCGATCAAATTTATGGCCTAGATTTGCAACTTAAGAAGTTGGAAGCGATGTAGCGAATTTCCTATCATTTTTATGTACACCCGCATTTGCTAAAATAATAAGAGATAGGACAATAAGAAATCTCAACCAAGTAACGATGGATGATGATGAAGAAGAATAATAACAAATTGAAGTAGTTGATGAAATATAAGAAATTGTACCAAAAAATTAAGAAGATATGGCATTAAAGTTTGTACTAAGAAACAAGCTTATATTGAATGATATTAACAGAACATTGTCGAAAACTGCATTATTCTGTGAAAACTAACCGTTGTTCCCGGTTCTTTGTGAAGTTGTAAGTTGTGCAGTAGTCAGATATAATAGATATGTTTAAGGGTTGTCTGTTACTTGTGCTTTGTGTTTATTGTTTTGTTCAACTAAAGAAGATGCACTAGCGCTTGTATTCAGAATAACGTAAAGTCGAATTTATTAAAATTTCTTAAAGATGAATGCAGAAACATTAAATATATATTCATAAGCTGTGTATAAACAAGTAATCAACATATTAAACACAAAAGAAGTTCAAAAACACTACAAAATAAAAGAAATTAATGTCGCAGAATTAAACGAAAATGTTTTCTAAGTAATGTGTGCTTCAGTTACGGGACTTGTATTATCAGGATTTGGAAAGGCTGGTGCAGAGTTAGCATGTTTAGCCATCGATTATTTATGTTTTTGCGATGAAAAGTTAATTAATGTTAGATTTTTGTAACTCCTAGTTTGCTTTTATGCTGTTAAAATAATTGATTTCACTATGCATGGTGATCTAGATTAATTGCTAGGTGAACTCACCAAATAGCTGATATTTGACAATTAAGAAATATTAATGTTGGAAGAAATGATGAGATTGGTACAGGCAGTTCCTGGTATTCAGGAGTAAATCACAGTAATTAATGAACTGGTCAGGTACGTTGATTGAATGAGTATGTTGTACTCCAATTTTCTTTAAATATTTTACATATATTATTAATCTCAATATCAATCACTTAAGTAACAGACGAAACCATTACCGCAATACATGGAGGAGCTATAATTCCTTTAAAACTCTAACAACAGATGCAGGACCCTGATTCAAAAGGTCCAAACGGAAACAGACGATATAACTTCCCAGTTTACAAAATAAATTGGAAATGTTCAGGCAAGCATTGAACAAGTCCAAAGCGCACTTGAAAGAGGAGAGTCAAAGGTAAAAGAAGCTGTTGTGGTTACAACTGAACTAAACGCAAGACTTGCTGAGCAGAAAGGAGTTTGCCAGAAAAATATTGAAGAAGACCAGAGAAAAACACAAGATCTCGAAGCTCAGGCTAAAAAGAAAGAAGAAGAATTCTAACAACTGAAAGGAAATAAAGCTGATGTTGTCGAAGAAAAAAAGAAATCAATTGCCTAAATGCAGCAACAAACTCAAAAAGTTTATGAAAACATAAAACTAGCGTACAAAACAATCGAAATGCTAAAAATGAAATATGCTGACGTTGTCAACAAAGTTCAAAAATCAAGCTCAGTTTCCACACTCGCATTTGGTATGGATTATGAAGTAGTTATTGGCGTTTTAGCCAGATAATAACAAGTAGCTAGCGGCGCCGTCCAAATACCACCACCTAGTGGATATGATATCGAAAAAGCTGCTGCAGCGGGTAAGGAAGCCGAAAAAACAGCTAAGAAACCCAAAAAGAAGTGAAAGAATTTTGTATATAATTTCTGCAATAATATGACACACTATAAAATCAGAATTTTCATTCAAGGGCTTTCTTTGCGTTGGCGATGACCTCATTAGCAATTGTAAATTCACTTTGGGGGATTGTAACGTCATCTTTTGCTTCTTTCATAGTTTATTCTAGCTTTTCAATAGCCTTTCCTAACATATTCTTGTAGTCGCCAATGGACTGGACTGCTTATGCTACAACTGTACGTTGCTAGTTCATTCTAAAGTTGTCTTAATTTTCGTTAGTCATTTTTTCTAAACGTGCAACTTCTACGTCTTTTTCTTTGTATGCTACTTCAACATCTTTTATGATGCGTTTTAAAGATTAGTGAGCAAGCTGAAGTTTTCTTTACATATTTCAAATGAGAGGTGAAAATATCATTCTCAAAATATAACTAGTTATATATGGTTAGATATTTAGGATATATGGAGGAAACGGTAAATATATAACATGGTGTACATGTAATGATATTAACTGAACGAATGATTCTAATAATATATAGCTACTACACCAAGATAGTTTATGTATTCACTTACTGTATTGTCAAACTTACATATATTTTAAGGCACCACAATTGTAACAAGAACTCATTAGTCTAATTAACACAATTATATATGATGGTTAACGATGGGACGCGTAAGTATAACTTTAGTACTGTTGATAAGGTCGCAGTTAAGCAAGTCATTTTGAATGATGAATATAAAATGTTAATATTTAATCAAAAATACATTATTATTAAATATAATTCAATACATTCCACTTCATCCTTTAATGAAAGACACAATGCACTTCAACAAAGTCAACAAGAGCAAAGGCATGACAATCTTTCATTCAAAACAATAAATTCCCAATATGGGGGTTAAATGGTGCTGTAAAAGAGTACAAATCTCTTAATGCATTTAATATTTCAACATTTTGATTATATTCTAATTAACTTATATATGTGTCAAATAACATATTCCATACTTATAATGTCACTATATAATACAGTACCAGTGTATTGAAAAGAGAAAATTCGTATTATTGGTTTATTTTGCAACGCAGTTATGAGATATCATTAGTTTCAATGTATTCTCGCTCGCAAGCAAATAACTGTGCTCTTGTCGCAATGATTATAGAAACACATTCAAACAATACTGGAATACAAAACTGTTTCGCATTCATATTTTTAGTCAAAATAATATATTGTTTTCCGAAAAATTGTATACTGTGCAGGTTTTGATTAAAGAAGTGCATATTACATCGTTATCATCAAAAAATCAATTTCGACCTCAATTTACGTACTTATACGATGCAATTTTGACTCAGCGTCAGCTAAGACTTCATTTTCGTGCGCCTTAGATATGATTGCGATACTGATATATTTATGATTATATAACCCTTGAAGATGATGTATGTTGCTAAGATTATTTTGTGGGCGCGTTTCAGAGTTCGAAGTTTGGACTTGTTGGTTGTCAGGATTATGATATAACGATTGAATGATTAAATTGAGCCTTAGTACTGATGGTAAGGTTACCGTTAAGTGAGTCGTTTTACTTAGTGAATTGATGAGCTTTTTAAGATTGTAATAATTGAATAACAGTTTATTAGTAATTTGGTAAATGTATTTTTGTTTATATCAATGTAAATTAAAATTTCACTTCAATGCTCAAAAAACAATAAGTCAAACCTATTACTCAACCCTTATCTTCGATATCAAATACTTCAGAAAATAGTGTGGACGAAGAAAATTGCGAATATCCTCAAATCAATGTACCAAAAATACCTAAATAATCGTTAAATTCAGCTCGTATAAATGATTTAAAGCATAATGCTTAAGATAAAGAATTAGATATTTAATTTGATAACAATGGTGATTTAATTCTTTAAAAGTCATAAAATACAATGTTTGAATTAATGAAATAAGAAGCCAACTCGAAAATTGATTAGCAAACTGTTCAATAAATTAACAAAACATCAACTCAGTGGGAAATGAATCAAATTTTAGGTGTTAATATGAAAAATGTTGAATAAGTAGAAAATATTCCAAACGAAAATGATGACTACGCTGATCTGCTTCAAGCAAGAATATTTGACATATCTTTGTGAACAATAGGCATCAATTATCAATTATTTAACACATATCATTTTTTATTCAATAAGTATTTGAATAAACTTTATATAAATATTTTAAATTGTGATTAGCGAAGGATATTTGTTTTATTGATATTGTTTTATTGGCTCATTGGAGTAGAATCACTCTTCTTGAGATGCTGCTAAATAAGTTAAACGGAAGGTAAATAATATTTACTAAATACGAATAAATTAATACCCTAACCGTAAGGGAAAACCAATTAATTATATATTATTAATAGCACTTATTTATAACAATTTTCATTATTTTTAACGTGACAATACACGAAAAAGATAATTTTGAGGAAAAGTTTATCATTTCTAAGGCTAAATTATTTTACTAGGTAATTTTCTAAGTGGTTTGAAGCTTTTCCGCCCGATTATTATTTTTTGAAAATCAGTATCAATGTAAGGGTGGGGTCTGTATTCGAGGTAATATAATTTTTTAAATAATAAATATTAATTTGACATTCACAGGTCAAGGTCTCTTTTGAACGCATTAATTATGAGTTCTGCTCTGTCTTTGTACTTCACGAGTCCGTTTTGAAGCGATTTCGAATATTCCTCTGCAATTTGAATCTTTTTCTCAAAATTATTCCTCAAAAATGAGAGGCTGAAAACGGTCCTCGTTGGTTCCTTCATCTTTTTTATCTCTTGCGGGTCAATTTTGTCCTAAATGGAAGTAAATTTGTCATCAGGCTGCAGGAGCGCGTGCAGGAGATTCCTACCAGTAACTGGTGAATTTGGATCAAACTGCGAGTAAGAGGGCTCGAACTGCTTCTTGATCACCTACTCCCAAGGAGAATTAGAGATGTCACCGCAAATATCGTCGTACACGGACACATTATACAAGTTCTTATATGTTAGCTTGACCTAATCGCGCTAAGCTGGAGAAGCAAGCATCACCAACAAAATAAGCGAAGACTCGTCAGTTCCAGCACCCTCAACTGATTTGCGAATCTACGTACTCAAAAGTATATCCATCGGCATCAGCAAACTGATCAATTGCTTCGGAGGATCCTTTCTATAAATCAACTGAAGCTCCTCGTCCAATAAAGAACCAGTTAGTGCAGTGTACATTCTGGACACCTTGAGAATGTTAGCATGGCTCAGCTTCTAGAATAATAATTCTATTTTATCAATGGAACCTTTTGAAGCCAAAACGGCAATTATCTATTCAACTACGTCATGAATCTGATTAGCGTCCATAGTATGAAGTGGATAGTTAAATTGCCGTGAATGTAATCATATAAATTAATACAAAAGTTATTGAATCATAACATCTAAGGAAATTTAAACTCACTGATGAGTAATTTACTCCAAAATAGCTGAGAATTCTTCAACAGCAACATCTAAAACGTCATTTATTATTTCATGCTGATATAATCCTTTATTTTCTTTAAAGAAATTTAGTTCTACGATTGCTGTTCGAAGTCTTGTTTGAATCTATTCTTCAGACTCTGTTCCTCTTGTTCTTAATCGTTTCTCGAACTCCTCATCAGTTGGAGGAGATATTAGAATGTTAATTTACTTTTATGGTAAAGCCGCCTTTAAAAGGGTTTACATACCTTTGTAATCTATATCAAGAATACAATGTTGTTTTTCCAACACTTTTTGTATTGCCATAAAGGACGTGCCGTATTTTTTACCATGATTTACAGTATATTCTAAAAATTTATTATCTTTTACCATTTAGTCAAATTCTTCATCCGTCACGAAGTAATATTCTCTTCCATCTTGTTCACCTTCTCTTGGCTTCCTAGTTGTGTGAGATACTGAAAATCCGAATTCATCTTTTAAATGCGGTTTTTTCAGTGCTCCTTTAAAAACAGACGATTTTCCTACAGCTGTAACACCGTTGAGTACAATCATTTGCTTTTCACTTTTCTATATTTCTTATTTAGTTTCACTGATCTTAGTTTGATCGTTTGTAATCGATGGTGTTCCACAGCCCATAAATGGAGTGGTTTAGAATTAACGCAAATGACATATATCGTTCAATAGTCACGCTAATATAATATTAGTTATTATTTTTAGATTTTTTAATCTCAAAATATGCATTGTTTGTGGAATTACTATACTAGAATTATTATATCTATAAGACAGAATATTGTAGCTTATATTACTAGTTTAACCTTTATTCATCTCCTTTTTATATTTCCTTATCTTTATAATGAAAGATAAAATTAATTGTATTGTTGATAAGGAGTCATCGTTAATGATTTTTGTTTCATTTAAAACGTATACAACTACAAACATCGAAGCCCTCCAAAGATCTATCCCCAATCTTTTTCTCCTGTTCGGAGACTAAATAATATAAAGTATATATAATATATTATTTATAACATAGAATTATCATGAATTATCTTAAATTATCTGTGCTCACTTCCCCTTCATGATCCTGAGCAGATCGCAAACTTGCCCGAATCCCGTTTGTTCGCTTCCCGCTCCACACCCCGTGATCGTAATTTTACCGATGAACTCAAATTCGAGTTCTACCGCGTTCATCGTCCCGTTAATATTCGCGAGCGAATCGTTTTCTGATATTTGTTCGACCTTAACACTCAATACTCCGTTTTGATAGGAGCTTATTTGTTTTAAGTTCATATTAGTTTATTATTGATTAGTTATTGATTACATTTTAACATCTTACATGTTAACGTTTAAACCACCAGTTTTGCAGATTATTAACAATTTTCGGGCTGCGTCGAGGCCGTCAAGGTCGGCTGAGGGGTCGGCCTCAAGTATTCCAAGCTACTTTGCTATTATTATTGCTTATTATTGAGACTAACCATTTTTCTAAGCTGTTAGAATATAATTGCAACTGCCGTTCAAAATACCGCGCACGGACTTCAACCCGAAAGTGGACAATAAAGTATTTATTACCGGCGTACCGGACATAACTGAAGCCTCGAATAAAAAACGAGTTGGAAGAGACGTAAAATAGGCGTAATGCGCAGCTACCAAGGCCTTATTCGCAGTCACGTAGTGAATCTTATTTTGCGCACAAAATAACGCAATATCGTAGGAATCAGAAGAAATGGCCTCAAGAACTACTTCACAAGACTGCAAATCAGCGAGATTCGTAGTAAAAGAGAGAGCAGGGAACTGAGACTGGTACGCAGCAGGATTACGCACCAATACCGCTGATATTTTCACATCAATACATTTTTCACATATTATCTTGTACGCACCCTAATTCACACAGCCAAAACCTGCAAAACCAATTTTCATTGAAGTGGGGACGTTAAAGGCAACACAAACGTAATTTGTTACATATATTTATCCCCACTTCTTGATTAAATGAATAACATTAATGACAAAATATAAACTAATTTATACGACTAAATTCAATAATTACAAAATTAGGTCACAGAATTAACATAATAAAACTCATAATTGCGCACTTCTTTTAATTAAGAACTAAAGTACTTTTCTGAACAATATTAGTAAGTATAATCACAAGATAATGAATTTGCTCGTAAAATATGTGAGCTGTGCAATGCATAGGATTAAAATAAGGCATTTTTAATCATTAAATAATTACTAGAATTACACTAAATTACAAACTCATTTTTTAATTAGGAAGTGTATCATAATCATTTTGATTTTAAATCTATGACTTTCACACATCATGAAGATAATATATAGTTATTCACAACTCCATAAGTTGTTTAATAACCTAACAATCAATAACAGTTAAGTCCAAACAATTAAGTACAACGTAGTAAAAATATATCAACCTAAAACACCCCAATAAATAATTTAACGACACCACTTACAATTAAATATGATAAAGTGAAGGAATAATAATAATCTGTATATTAAGCCGACAAATTTGCAGCTGCTTTTAAATAAACCCTTACAAAGCAATTGAACATAAATTTAACTAGTTATACCCCAAATTAGTTGTGTGTTTTATGCGAGTAATAAAATCTTTCAAATTAGTTTTGGGATGAAGTTGGTCAAATCTGTGGTTATAGTAAACCATATATGTCTAAAGAATTTTATTCGATATATTTCAGAAGAGTTATGTTCAACTAATTAACTGAAAGAGATAAAAACGATTTGAGCATTAAAGCCTAACGTGTATAGTACTAAGGATTATCAAGAGAACGCTTGGCGAGTATCCTACAATAATAAATGGGATACAGAAATTTATTTTATTATGATATTCTTGATTACTTGAAGTCTCTGCAAAAATGAATGAAATAGTTTACATAATTTTAAGTTGAATAATTGTATTTATTGAAAATATAAAGATATACACCACCTCACTCTACATTTATTTTATAATGACGTAGAATGTGATAATTATTGGTGGAGGTCCAGCTGGGTTAACAGCTGCAATATATGCTGCTAGGGCTGGGTTGTAACCTAAGTGCTTTTTGGGTGTAAAAACTTCCTCTTAGTTGCAGTTGACCACAGCGGTGGAGAACTATCCTGGTTTTCTGACAATTATGGGCCCTGATCTGATTGACACCATGGTTAAGCAGGCTGAGTAGCAAGGGGCTGATGTTGTTTACGATGACGCACTGCACATCAGGTATATTCAATCTGATTAATTATTCACTGTTTTCACAGCTGATTCTGAATATTAATCCAAATCACTCATTTTTGCTGGTGGTTCCAAGTCGAAAACGCTTGATGTGATAGGTTCAGCTGAGTTTTGGAATAAGGGTGTTAGCACTTGTGCAGTTTGTGATCGTGTGAAGAATAATTCAAGTGTGGTGATAGTTGGTGGTGGCGATGTCGCTTGTGAGGAAGCTCTGTACACTTCCAGAACTGCTAAATGCGTTTATTTGGTTTTGAGGAGGAACGAGTTCAGGGCCTCAGCCGTTATGGTGGACAAGGTTAAGTCTGAACCGAAAATATAAATTATCTACGACTCGAATGTTGTTAAAATAACTGGTGATAAATCAGTTAATTCCGTTTTAATCAAAAACAACAAAACAACTGTTGAAACTGAGTTAAACGTTTCTCATTTGTTCTGGTGCATTGGAAATTAACCGCAAACTGGTATTTTAACCGGAACTTGCGATTTGGACGAGTTTGGTTACATCACTTTGAACAGCACAAAAGAAGAAGGAGTAAATGACAAAACTACAATGAGCAGCTAAAAGGGGCTATTTGTGGCTGGCGACTGCGCAGATAAAAAGTACAGGTAAGCGGTTGTAGCTGCAGCTACTGGGTGCATGGCAGCGATGGACTGCGAAAGATGGCTCCAAGAGCAAGAAAAATTTGAAAAGAAGTGAAATACTTTGATAACGTGATAATTAAGCATAATTAGAGTTTCATGTCAACTATCCAAAACACAAAAAGTATTTCTAAGATCGCTCAGTATTTTAAGATCGCAACCCGTCTTAGAACTTTTAATATTATAACCGCTGGATAGGTTCCACGCCACAATAGTCTATAAAAATGTATAGATAATTGACAATCTTTGATTATATACATGTTTACATTACATGAAATAAATAAAAATATTGTACAAACAAGCTTATTACTACATTTCAAAGCCATAATCTATTAATATTTACAATGTTAACCCGTCTGAGAATATTAATTTGAATCTAATTTAGAAAAATATATTTTATTAATTGTACATCATATAAACATGTTTGTGAGCATTATTTACCGTCTGAGAATTCACTTCACCAATGAATAATCTATTCAAGGAATAATTCGGACTCGCATTTATGGAGGTCATCAACCAAAAAGTAGGCAATACATGCAATAATATTGCTGAAGCTCATGAAGAATATGTTAAAAAGCAAAGTGGAGTTGCTTTTGATATCTGGAAGGATATGAGCATAATTTTGGACGAATCTCCTAAAAAAGTTCATGACTTTTACCACAACACATGGAGCAAGATGTTTTGCGATGATATATCTCCTTACCGTGATACAATCCGCAACTATATCAAAGAATATAATGGTAAATCAACACAAGAGGCTGTCAAGTAAGTTATTTCACATTTAAAGGCTGATAATGAAAGTTTACAACTTCATTACTAAACAGTCTATTAATATGTAAATTATTAATTGATGAATGCCAATAAATAAAGCGCAAAAGCAAAAACACAAAAACCAAAGGTTATTAAACCC
Organism: Hexamita inflata; assembly: GCA_963988835.1. Lineage (NCBI taxonomy): Eukaryota > Fornicata > Diplomonadida > Hexamitidae > Hexamita > Hexamita inflata. The sequence goes on from CAXDID010001022.1 coordinate 31,090, forward strand.
AAAGAACAAGCAATAACTAAAAAAGTTGCTTCTCCCAAAAGCATTAAGTCTGAACCAATTGTGATTGCTAAAGAAGAGATTTTCAATTTCAGCTTTTAGTAATCATTGCAAAAGGAACTAACATCTGATAGTTCCTGCTTGGAGTAGAAAACTAACGACAATAGCGATACTCTAAAATTCGGGGAAAGGCAAATAGTACAATAGAGTCAGAATTAATAGAATTTCAAACACTATATGTTATAGTTGAACTCAAAAACGATTTCTTTAGGTGCGAAATGAAATACATTTAATACAGTAATTGCTTTGGGATCTAGACCGAAAGGAGTGCTGAAATTATTAGAATGAGTTTGTTTAGTCTTGGTTGCGAATACTTTAGTAAAATTTTATTTAAAATATAATTTACACTCCACAGTTTCCACTCGAAATATGAGTTATAATTATAGGGAAAACTAGGGAAATATTTACTATAATAAAAACCCATGCAATTTTACGCCATGAACTTAAATATTTCAATCATATCTGACCCAGTTTCACCAAAATAACGATCTATTAATTGTACCTCATCAAAATAAACTTTTAACTTGCAAGCTTCTGCTTTTCAAGAAAAATCAACCCGATAAAATTTTCTTAGTCGAAAGTGGGGTACGATAAATGAAGCGCATCCAGAGCTTATGAATATTTCATAATTTTGCCGAAATTTACTTAAGAAAAGATATTAAAGTTTCATATAAAAACTTCGAGGCCAATTCTCGGCACTCCAGGAAAAATTGTGGAAAATGGATCAATCGTTGATAGAAATAGTATTGAGATTTGAAAATTTATTTGAATTTTCAAGAATCTCTGAAATTTTAGAAGCAACAAATATCATATTTTACTTGAATTAAATTAGGTGCTTATAATTTAGCAACCAAGTTATTATTGCGCAGTAATACATTTATTCGAGCTAATTTTAAAAGTTTCTTCCTCTGACAGTTTAATTCAAATTTAATCATAATCATTACTAACGTAATAGGTGTAACTTCTAATTAGCATAAATAAATAAATTCTTTGAAATACTTAGTGATTTATTAATAACAATAATTAACAGGATCATCTTATTCGGTTAGGATTGAGAGAAATATGAAAAACTTGTGAGTCTCAACTTTTTATTTCGATCCTCACTTACATTTAAATGACTATTGTAATAAAATACGAACATTTGTTTCAACCCTAGTTAAATTTATACTTGATGTTTATATACCACTTCTCTTTATAGTTAAAGATTGTATAGCTTCAAATATCTTCTATGTATTTAATCTGAACTGCTGAAAGATTAAATTTAAATATTCAAGTAAAAATAACTAATATTTATTATCAGCTCACTAAGATTCAGCATTAAATAATGTATTATAAATTTTAAAATATAATATTCGTTTACAAATCATAAGCTAACTATTTTAGTCGGTACAAAACATATTATCTCTTCACTTAATAATATATTCAAAAATGTTATTTTGAGATATTACTCATTTATGAACAAATTTAATGTTTTGCTTTTTTACAAAACTCGAAATTAAAAACAACCAAAACAATATCAATATATAGTGATAACATATAATTGATCATGATTAATAATACATTCAATCTAGCTATATAGATCATAGATTCAGCTTCTTGAATTTCAAGACATATTCTTAACTAAATTCAATTGCTGAGAAATAATGTTTCTTCCAACATCAATAGTAACACAACGTATTAATATTAACAAATAGTATTAGTTTTTAGGCTGCGTCGAGCTCTGTGATTAATTTAATGAAGGACAAAAATTTACTCTGTGTTAGACATTTCAACTCCAACCGCTTTGAGAAAGTCAAAACACATGAAAAACATCAAAAAATTTTGAGTAGGAGTGAAATAAAGTATATATTTGAATGTATCAATATAAATGCACGACGTTTATTTTTTATTTTATCTTAAATATAATTATATTTTTGAGTAAAAAATGATTATTTTTTAATAGTAATTTTCTTAATAGAACATATACCCAAAATTTCTGGGAGGCTTAGCTTTACTAACTTATATCAACTTTATGGTTTTAATAGTAGATTCATAGCTATTAGTTTAAGGCTATATTTCACAAATTCACTAAAATTAGCAAAATTGAGTAGTTTTATCTTACGTGATCTATAATACCTACAGTTGAATAGAGTATCCAAAGTAGTCAATGACCTTTAGTATTACAAAAATATGTTACAATAATTAGAAGTATCCAAAATATTTTTTATCACTTGATTAATTTATATATTTAATTAGAATGAGCTGGAAAATAATATCTCCCCAAATACTTTAAACTACTTATAATTGAATAACTATTCAATCCTGAGATAATAATCTTATTTTAGTTGTTTACCTAATTTTTCCAACAATTCTTCAAATGTATATTTCTTATTAAATACTACAGTTCAAACCAAAATATATTAATGTTATATTAATTACAAATGATGTAATGTACTATATCAATATGAGTAATAAAACTCCTTATTTAAAAATTATCAATTTGTCAAATATTTCGATTTTTATCAGATGCTCATAGAAAGTTTAATTTTAGAGATATTGATATCTCGTAACTAGAGCCATCCATTTATTACAACAAACTCGACAACTTATCTTTACACGTTGAGTTGTAATGATTTTATTATCAAATATAAGCGATACATTTGGTTCACAATAGTTGAATATATAATGCGGTTAATATGCTAATGCTCTAGCAGAATTGATATTGTTCCCATTGTTTATAAGTTACATCGATTTTGAGGAGTCCAAATGTTATGAACTAGTATACTAAATTATAGCAACTATATCTGAATGATTTAGATTCACCGGGAGCAGTACAATTTAAAGAAGTCAGTCAGTAATAATACTTCAGCAAAACATCGAAAGTTATGTAATGTCGTCAATTCTTAAATAAAGAGTTAATGTCTGAATTATATGTTCGCACTTATTTAATACTCGATATACTTGAAAACTAATCTAATATTAATTCTTTTGGTACCACTACGAATACAGTTGAATGCGAATTCGGATTAACTAAAAATTTATGTAATGGGAAACAAACACCTCAAGTCATGAAAGGAGTTATATCTAGACAGCTTAAGTAAAAGGCAGCCTTTTATTAGAATAACAACGATCAGTATCTAATTCATAGAGAAAATTACGCACGCATATTTTAAGGAATGAATACCATGTCCAGAAGTATACAGCAAAGTCTATCAATGTAGGCTATATTTATATATAATAGTATAAGCAACAACGCTAGACACTCTATTGATCCACAGAAGCTGGTTGACATGTTAAATAATTTAGATGAAAAATACAAGTTTTCCAAGATTTTATTATTAGACAACTACAATTTATGTTAAGAGGTAGATGATAAGAATTGTGTAGTAGGCTCAACGTAATAAGGCAAATTACCAAAGATAATTGAACTTGGTAAATTTATCAAGCAAGAACAGAAGAAAAAGTGACTTTTTGGTGTCAACTTAAATAATAATATTTAACAAAAATTAAATTATTTTCATCTAGCGTTTATGACGGTACATTCAATAATATTATTAGTTTCACTCCATCCTTCAAAAAAGTCATTTTTATCATGTGTCAAAACAATACCATTTGAATGGAACTAGTTCAAAGTACATTTAGAAAATAAATCAACAAATTTGCTGAAAATCGGGATTTTCCTAATTTTCTAAAAAGTTCCTTGCTTGAAAAGATCTGTTGTACAAAATACTTTATATCAAGAACTTTTACAGCTTTTATTGTGCCTGAAAATAAGTCTGGAGTGCCGAAAATTGTCGTCGACTACTATTGCAACTTTAACTAAGATTCAGTAAGGGGTACACATTAAAAAATATGAAAATTTCGATATTTTACAGAAATGCAGAATGACTTAGATAGTCATATACTACTCATGAAATACCACTATGAAAAACAAGCTAAACCTATTGTTGATTATTCCTAGTAGCAGTGAATATCAAAATAAGGTCAAAATCAGCTTGTAAAAATGGAGTATGAAGAAATATAAAAAATGAAATTATTTTACTTTAATATTTCGAAGGGTACATAATACGTTACATCTATAAAATTTCACTCCTAAATTCCAAAAAAAGTTTGAAAATATTACTGTGATTAAAGTGACCATTTTTATGTGTTTTATTGAACAGGTGACAGTCAAACTGAGGTGATTTGTCACTTAAACGTAGCTTTTCCCAAATACTAAAGCTAACAAATACAAATTATATAATATTGCGCATCGTTTTTGGCTGTTCTTTTAACTTCACAATGGATATCATCATCAAAATAAGTAAAATTAACTTCTCTGAACTGATCTTTTTAAGAACAAGTGTGAATAGTTCATAAACTTCTTTTATTTGACAACAAATAATTTACTTTTCACTCACATGAATATACTAGTTCGTTCATTCTTCATAAACAATTATTTATAGTTCTCTGAGAATTACTATTAGTTTGAAAATATTACTGTCATTTAATACATATGAAAATTTTGTAGTGTCTTCATAATGACACTGATATATTCCTTTGTGTGAAAAGTAAAAAAGTCTAAATAATTGTATGGTCTGCATCCAAGTAATTTGTTGATTATATCACTATATAATATTAATATTAACCCAAAGTTTTGATGCGTATGAACTTTATAAAAAGGAAAATAAGCCAGTTCCACTTTATCATTGAAGACGAGTGTTTAGACCTCGAACTTGTACACAAAATTCACATATAAGAGTTCCACTGTGTTTAGCCAACACAAAGGTATGCATACTACAAAACAAAGGCGTGATAAAGTTATTTATTTTGTATTTTCAATTTTATCTAATATTATTTCATCAAGAAACAAAAAATTCTGCCTACCATTGTAAAATAAATTAGATTTAGTTCTTCAAAATGTTGTATAAATGTCAAATGCACAAATGAATACGTTTGTGTCCCGTAACAACTTTAATATAAAATGTTATAGTAGTCAAACTTTAAATATGTTTTTCAAAACGGAATTACTTTTCAAATCTCCAATTTGTAACATTTACTTTACAAGTGAGGTTGGACGAGTTAATATTTTCATCAAAATGTAACGACTAGAGATAGTACACCTCACTATATTATTAATATAATTACGTGCGTGCAATAATATACGTTATCTAACACAGTAATATTCAACAAAATGCGCGACTAATCTGTGTTACGTTTTGCTATTATTTCTAAATTCAATCTAAATTAAAAAGACCGCTGTCTGTGTATGTTGTGAACAGTTGTGATCAAAGTGATATATGTTGAACTAAACAAATTGTTGAGTTGCAACTACCAAATGTAACATACTGGTTCATAGCTGTTGCACACATCGCTTTTTCAAATCTGGCGGGCGCAGAACTCAACCTTTTAAATATTTGAATTATTCAAACACTTTATTTTGTAAATTAATTTGTAGAACCTCACTTTTATTGTGTAAATGTCTAAAGCCAAATCCCAAATACGCTAATGGAACTTTTTACTCCAGGAATTAACAAACTGATTTGCTTTTATATAGTAATTTCATTTCTAAAGCTAAACTTTGAATACATATTTTCAAATTAGTAAATTAGAATTGTAGATCTTTATTTCTTTGTTTTTCTGATAAATTTACGTTCGGTAATGCAATCCAAATAATAATAATTTTCAATACATACTGAGGTCACCAGAACTAGTTGATAAAGTGCTATCTGTGGTTTAAGTAAGAGATTTATGTATTTTTCGTATTATATAATATACAACTTCCTCGAGGTTATCATCTATAAACAGAATATCGATGAGCAGAGTATACTTCATGATTGAAATAGGACGGATTTTCTCACGATTCATAATTAAATTAGATTTTGTAAATTACAAAGACATATGATCGGCTTTGAATAATTTTTAATAATATATGAAGTTCTGAGTAGGGCTCTGTGTATAATTGTAGAAACCAACATATTAATTTATAAGAAAATGCAAGTAATATGTCAAAGATATCAAAGTATTTAGATTTCAAAGTAATATAATTAATTAATAATAATTTTCACTTCAACATTTATATTCAGCTCTAGGCAAATATATCGTATTTATAGTTGCTAGTAATTAATTTATACGTGTGTTCATGGATGCTTGTATTGATGAAACTTTTGTGTCTGCATTCGCTTGATTATTTGTTATTTTAGCTTGAATTTAATTTTATACATTATTTATATTTGTGTTAATCGTTTACTAAGCAGATGTTAGCAAAGCATCTGCCTTAGAATAGTTTCCAGTTATATAGCCATTGGTTAATCCAAAATTGTAAGCGATTAATGAATTGAGAGATGATACATTATTGATTATAGATTATTCTATTAAGATGTTATTTGCTTGTATTGTCTGTGAAATTTGAGTGAAATTTCCTTTTATATAGTTCTAGAGTAAACTGTTGTTTAAAGCAATGTATTAACTTAGTTAAGTTACATTATTTATCAAAATGTTTTGTTAGTTTAAAAATTGAGACTTTATCAAATTTTCAAGAGACGTGTAATTAGATTGCAAATTATTATACTGTTATGTGAAGTTAGCTTGTATTCTAGTTTACAGCTATGTATTATTTCCGTACAACCACGAACTAAGCTAACTGAACTTGTTTTAAAGTTAAGTTAACATAAATTACTTTTCGGTATCAATTTTTGCATCTATGATACTTATTTTTGAGTCTAACTCTTAGTTTAGTAAATCGATTTAATTCAGTACATTTACACAACCAACATCATTAAATATGTAACCATACGCGCATTTACAGACTTAGCTGTTAAATTCAAAGGGAAACTTACAAATATATTTGTCGTTAACAATTTCTCCATTTTACAAATTATCCAAGCATAAACCATACACATAATGATTCTAGCACACTAAGTTGCAAGCAGCATTTACAGTTCCTATCAGAGTTAATGATATGCTATTTTATCCAACTATTAATGAGTCTACACAAGTAATAAAACTTATTATATTAACAGTTGTTGATACATTTACGTATGATGAAATGAATCCATTGTATTGACTTTACACATAATTGAAGCCTGATAATTTCGTTTTATCAACACTAATTTTCTAAATTGGATTTACAATTCTATTTACAATTCCTGCTGATTACTAACTCGAAAACCTGTATGAAATATTTGTGTTTACTATAATTATTGTGTTCTGCGATTCCTACATTATTCCAGACACGAACGTTCCATTGGCTATAAATGTCAGTGTGCTGTTATCTATCTGAACGTCGCACTAAATACAAATTAATGCACTGTTTACTGTTGTAAAATTAATTGTTATATTTATGATGCAATCTTAGACATAATTAGTTTTACTATTAAAGCCGAAAACAGCAAACGATTCTAAATTCATTAAATCTACAATCAATTAAGAAGACTAAATAGTGTTAGAATATATGAATATTGAGTCAACTTTATTTGTGAGTACTAAATTATTACTCACTACAAGATTATTAATGTTTAATGACTTTTAACAAAATATATAATTGTTGTCATCTAACATTAGCTATTTAGAACATAAAGATGTATTTTAAATTGTAGATATTGACATAAAATAAGTAATAGAAGATATCATATAATTGAACAAACTTAATAAACTCTTATTCAATTCTATTTAAAAGGTCATGAAATAGCTTTTTTATTGTGATCCGGGAAGGATTCACTTGAAAAATAACTCATTTTTAGTTTAGATGATATTGGTTTTTATTAATAATTAAATGACATTACAAATGAAATAAATTTGTTATATATCTCACTTCCTCGAGAGAACCCTCACTGAGTTGTCAGCGGACCAGTTTCAACTGATTCGCTAACTTACTTTTTAGAAACTGGTTCTTTCGGGTTGAGCCTGTAGCGTACTAAAGAATATATTATAAGTATGAATATTTACAAAAATACTATTATCAATTAAGATTAAGTAAAATTATATATCTTTGTAATAATGATCTCTCACTGAAAAGAAAATGGTACAATTTTTGTTTTTAAATTCATTAAACTTTCCAACATATATATTCGCTATTAATCCAATACACATAATGACCACACACATATGCTTCAACTCCATTTTTTGTTGTTAAATAAAAACAACAACTAGCTGTCACAGTACAATATTTATGTTATCTACCATTTTAAAACCCAGGACAAGAAGGAATAATTGGCTTTGGTGGTTTAACATCTTTTCTTCTCATATAAACGCTGTCTACATACGCAAGAACATTAGCTAAACTAGTGTCAAATGCACTAGAAGCTGCATTCATCTAAGCTTCATAATTCGCTTGAGTTTAATCTATTTTTGTATTTTGTAGATTAGTATTATACGTTAAAGTGTTTGTCAACGTGTTAAATATAGAGTTGATATTTGTATTCGTCTTTTAATAGCTTTAAGTTGTTTATACTCCCAATGACTGTATTTATGTTGCTATACTTGTGCTTAAAACGGAAAAGTTACTGACTATGCGAGATGTGATAGTTACATTATTACTGATTATATTCTAATTTTGCAATAAAACTTACGCTGTCAAGAAGTTCGTTATTTAAGTGCTGCTGGAACCTAATTAGTTAAGATTATCTATGTTAGAAGCTGAGTACTATGTTGTTAAGTTAGTTAAGTTGTTTACTAAATATTATTGAATTTAAGTAGAATAATCCGTTTGTTTCTAGTTATATAACGAATTGTTAGCTTTGTGCTGTTCTCCAAGTGCATATATCACTTGAGTCATATTTTCCAAATAATTAGTTGTGCTGTTAACCAAAACATCGTTCTGAAATTGAAATGACTCAAGCTACTTATGTTCTTCAATTAATATCTTGTCTTATAAACTTTCGTTAAATAATTTAAATTCTTTCAATATATCTACACATATGTTACTACTAGAATTGTAAATATATTTATCTGCACAGACGCAGCTTTCTCCGTTATAGTATGCATTTTCTATACATTCATATTTATCTTGAACAATAACTCCAAGTTAGAGTGAATTTAAACACAGACCAAAAGTAAAACGTTAAAACCCGCAAATATTACCGCACTAAGAATTGATTGTACCATTTATGACTATCTAACTTTGAGACAGTATAGAATTTGTACATACAGTTAAATTACTGATATAAATTACTTACTAATACAAGGAATACAAACAGAATACTTAATTCAGTATAATATTCTCATTTAAGTTCATTCCAATAATTTTCGAATTGTTGATATAAAAACTATTTACAACAGTAAAAATATTTAGAGTAATTGCAGCTGAATACATTGATTTGAATCTATATTGAATGTTGGTGTTTGTTATACTTATTGTCTTATTAGCACTGGACATAATTGCACTTAAATATTATCCATGTGCAACAAATACTAAAGTCACCGATACAATAACAATGTCGCACTGCTAACAAATTAAAGATGCACTTGATATAAATTTCGCTATTGTTATATTGATAGTCGATTAAGTTATTAATATTTATTAATTAGTTTTGAAAAGCTGAAAACTTTTTGCATTAATAATACTAGAATTAAGTAAAGTATTTTATATTTTAAGCGTATGTAAAAATATATTACTATTTTGTGTTGCAAATAACAATTAGTTATTCACAATTATATTATAAATATCACTTTTTCGTTAACAATATGTATATTATATATTTCCAAATTAAATGCTAGTTTAACAAACATTGTTTTCTTTATTTTTTATTTATTTTCTTGTACGAATTAACATGAATTAAATTATAATAGAAGAAAACATAATATATATTTTAGTTAAAAGAAGTTTTTTTGTTTTTGAAAGAAAGAAACAAACATTAACACATTAACACATTAGATTCGGCTTTGAGTATTATCTTAAAAACAGTGTTAAACTCATATATGGGGGAATTTTGTATATCTTAGTTATAAAGGTCGGTTCAATATATTCTCACACCATTTAATCCCACTAACTTAATTTTCGTACTAACTTTTGTTTATATTAGTTCAGTTTTCTGTACAGGAACTATAAGTTCACGTGAATAATCATTCTATACTGGAATCCACCTGCGTCGTACCATCTGCGTTTCTAAGGAAGCAATGGAGCGGTTATCGCTTTCCAATCCTGAAGGTTCCACCCCATTACAATATAGAAGATATGTTTGTCTTCGGCTCTCCGTTACGTCCTCCCACGCGTGCAGAGAGTTTTGTCGCGAGAACCCATAAGTCTATACCAGTCACTGTATATAAATAATTTTAGAACTGCAACCCCTCCTGCTCTCGTTTGACCATCCTGGCGAATGGGAAGACGCGAAAAAGTACCGCTTACATTCCAGATATGAATCCTGAGAGTTTTGTTCTGTAAACCATTTCAAAGGGTTATGTGTTAAACAATATAGTGTACACAAAGAATATGTAACGTAACGAACTAACTCAGTACACAAACTACAGACGACAAAATTCATTTCGGTGATTATTCTAATAATGTAAAATGCAACTAGTTAAGCGGTCGTAAAAATTAATAAATTAATGTAAAAAACCTAGGAACGATTACGGAAAAGAACTCCCTAGAAAAGCAAACTTAGGTAAGTACGAAAGACATGGAAAAAGTTAACTAACTGGCTCCGTACATTATAAGCAAACTGTAGAAAACAGAGAAGCGTATTCATAGCGCACATTCCACAGCATATCATAAAACACCAATTCAGCGACAAATGAATAGCTAAGAAGCTTCTCGTTTGAAAATTCGGCAGATGAGACAAAATTAGTTTTAAATGAAGGGATTTTAAACTAATCTCTAGGATCACTCCACGCATTAAATTAGTTCTGTGCAGATATTTGATCCTCTTAGCGAATATGCAAGTAAAAAGCGTAATCTAGAACGACGGAAATGGAGCGCTTAAACTATAAAGTGAATATTATATTAATATTCATTAAATGGTAAATGCTAAATATATTGAAGATGTTAATAATATTAGGAATAATTACCCATAAAATATCACACCATCAAGAATATTACCCACAAAATAGTATAATTCAACGTCTTTCTCAGTTTTCTAACACTTATTGGTTGACTTTAAATTTAATCATAATATCAATATTATAAATTACGGTTGAAGTGAAAATACGTAGAATTCGTAAAACACTCAAATATAGCGCTATCTGTGTTGTAATGAAGAATACCAGAATCAACGCATTCAAACAGTTTAAATATTCAAACACAATCTATATATAGGTAATCTGCGCCATTACCTCAACAATGTATTTTCGAAAGTTTGGACTCCACTTCCAATGTTCACTATATTAGCAATCCTGTCCGACTACCTCCCCGTCGTCATGATCCACGGAATCAACGAGAACTCGACCTCGATCGAGCCGATGGCCCAGTGGATCCGCGAGCAGCTGCCGGGCGTGTACGTGCTTAACTGCGACATCGGCTACGACAAGCGGTCGTCTCTGTACATGACGATCGAGAAGCAAGTCAACGAGCTGGCCGCCTGCATCAACGAAGACCCGCTGCTCGCCGACGGCTTCGTGGGCCTCGGCTACTCGCAGGGCGGTTACCTGATGCGCGGCTACCTGGAGCTGCACAACCACGTCGGCGCGCCGATGAAGCGCTTCGTGTCGCTGTCCGCGCCGCTCGGGGGCTTCTTCTGCGGCAAGCGCTCCACCTGCTACAAGTTCGGGAAGATGTTCACGGCCGCCAACTTCTTCGCCTCCAGGCTCGTGTACACCTCCTTCGTGCAGAAGCTGGTCGGCCCCTCCAACTACTGGAGAGACCCGAAGCACCTGGACAAGTACGCCAGGAAGTGCGCCTCGCTGCCAGCGCTGGACAACGCCCGGAGCTTCTCCCAGCAGAAGAAGGACAACTTCGAGAGCGTGGACCTGATCGTACAATATATATATGGTATAAATACTATAAAATAGAATTGAAGGAAAAGACTAAGTGTGGATAGAATGCGGTAGAATGTAAATATTATTGCAACAATATATAATGTCTAAACAAGCAAAATGTTAAATACTAGGATTTTTATAATCTGGAAGTCCAACAGTAACTTTCTGCAGTTAGGTGTTCTCCAATAAATATTGCCACAGTGGGCTTGAGAAGATTCAGTATAGACTGGAGTTAGTTACATTGATTTGCCAAAATGTAATTTCAGTAATTATTTAATCAATATATTTAGTCACACCAATACCATCTTTGGTAAGCTGGGCAACATAAATAATTGTGAACAATAAGTAAAAGAGGATATTGAAGAGGTCTCTTTTTACTACATAACTGAAGTAAATTTTTGAAGTGCATGGTAGAATCGACTGATTGAACTTAGATCCTTACAGTAAATCAATTATTCCATTATTTTAAGTCAATATTGTTGGTCACCAAGGAAGAAAAATGAAGTTGTAGAGTTTTCAGATGGTTGAAGCTTGTTGTCAACATATATCAACATTGCACTGATATTGATTTAGTCTTCTTTTGAAGGTTTTTGAGTATTTTGTGAAACTTTGTGACTTTGTTTGATCTATGTTTCTATCTTTAGTGAGATCATATTTCTTGCAAAAATATAAACCAAACCAAAACTACCTATCATATATAACCATCCGAAAGAATAATCGATATTGAAATTTTACTAAAGAAAACTGAACAAAACTGGAAGAATTCATAACAATTATAATAGCAGCTGTATCGTCGCTTTAAATCACGGTGTGTTTAATTATTGAACATATTCTATTATTTTATAACAAGTCAGTTTTGACGCGTGAGGTTTATAATTTAGCTGGCCGACTCCCAGTTCTCGACAATAGTCACAGTAAACTTGATATGCAAAAGTTAAACTAAGTTTCGTATTTTGGTATGAAATAGCTCCATTGCATTGTGTAATTCATATAAATAGGGAACTACGTCTTAATCTACTATGCATCCATTATTAATTTTCCAGCCGATTTCTATGTAAAGTTAGCTGGAACTTGTTGGTGTGATTATATTACGTTGGTTATGGACTGCAAGAATTTATCCTTGTTTAAACAATTTCAATCTTTGAACATAAATAACTTTACATCTTCGTTTTTCAACCGATTTCGAAAAATAGATTAAATTGTGTAGGAGGGCAAACAAATTGTCTAAAGATTAATTGTCACGTTTGCAGTTTAGATCAAGTTGTCTACAAATTTCTTCGGAATTAATCAAACTATTTCTAAACAAACAGCTTAAACAAATTTGTCTAAACAACATTTCAAACAGCAAACATATTCTCTATACCAGTAGGTTTTGAATGATTTTCAACAACCACTTTCCACACCTCACCAGAGTAAATGTAAGTAATAATTCTTACTTTGCAAGTTCAAGCCCAAGGACCACTTTGTGGACACGGGTTTGATTAAGAAGGTTCTGTCTGCGTCTGCAAATTTAAACTCAGCTCAGATGGTTCTCAGTGTGTGAACGCCTGTTTCGAAGCCAATGAGACCGAAGTTCTAGGAAAATGCGTTTAAATGATGAAGAAAAATGTTGCTTTAAATGATCCATGTACTGATTCTTCTGAATGTCAACCTAATGCTATCTGTAATACAGGCAAATGTTTGTGCGATACTGGCTATTTTGATTACCTATTAGAGTGTTATATATGCGAAGATATTTATGGAGCAGACGTGAAAATGAATTTAGATACTGGCGTTTGCGTTTGCGATGAGTTAAAGGGATTAGTTGGCGATCCTGCATCTTGCATCGATTGTTGGACGAATAACGAATATATCCTTTCTGGTTAGTGTTAGGCCTGCGTCACAGGAACAAAGTTCGATGTAAACACTAAACTTTGTATTTGCGACGAGACAGAAGGATTCACCGGTTCCGATCCAAATTCATGCTCGGACTGCTGGGGTAATCAAAAAGTTGCTGTTTCTGGGCAATGCCAGGATTGCTGGACCGGATCAACCTTCAACACCAATAAATGTTTCTGCGATGCATCTAAAGGATTCGCGGGATCTGACCCTGCTAACTGCTAGGATTGCTGGACTGCTACGTCAATCGTTTACCAAGGCGCCTGCCAGGCTTGCGGGGCTGGATTAACTGTAAGCAACAATGAGTGCGTATGCGACGAATCTATCGGATTCGCTGGCGCTACAGCCACTTCGTGCTAAGATTGCTGGACCAACTTGTGGGTAATCAAGAACGGACAGTGTGAGTCATGTCCAACTGGTACTAAATTTGATAATTAAAACTGCATCTGTGATGAGTCTCTAGGTTATGCCGGATCGGATCCGACTCAGTGCACGAATTGTTGGGGAATCTAATCAATCGTAGTAGCATCTACGTGTAAATCATGTAATCCAGGCGCTACTTTCGTGGTAGACAAATGCCAATGTGATGAGTCTCTTGGTTATGCCGGTTCAGATCCAGCTTCTTGTTCGGACTGTTGGAGCAACAACGCAATCATAAGCTAAGGGGCATGTTAACAATGTGGAGCTGACGCGAAGGTGGACAACAACGTCTGCGTGTGTGACGAGTCTAAAGGCTTCGCTGGCCCTACGGCCGCATCTTGCGTTGATTGTTGGAGTAAAAGCGAGTAAATCGTTTCTGGTTAGTGTTAGGCCTGCGTCACAGGAACAAAGTTCGATGTAAACACTAAACTTTGTATTTGCGACGAGACAGAAGGATTCACCGGTTCCGATCCAAATTCATGCTCGGACTGCTGGGGAAACAACTAGATCGTAGTTTCCTCCACTTGCACATCATGCACTACAGGCACTAAGTTTTCTTCAGACCAATGTATCTGCGATGAGTCTCTGGGTTATATCGGGTCCGATCCCACTCAGTGCACGTTGTGTTGGGCTTCGTCGAAAGTGGTCGTTTCAGGCTAGTGTGAATAATGCCAGCCCGGCCAAAAGTTCGACACTGATAAGTGTATTTGCGATGAAGCAGTTGGGTACGCCGGAACTGCTCCTTCTTGCACGAATTGCTGGGCGAGCGCATCAATCATCGTATCCGGCTCGTGTCAAAGCTGCGCAAACGGAGAAAATATTGTCAACAATAAATGCGTATAGCCGGGCTATTGCGATAACAATGCGGATTGCAGCACAAGTGGACAAATATGCAATAATAATAAATGCAGCTGCGGCCCGACCTTGGGAGATATCAATGGAATCTGCGAGCTGTGTTCAGACTTCAACAAAATATCGTCATAAGGTAGTTGTATCGACTGCTCTACCGGCGCCACGATAAATAGCGGAATTTGCATTTGCGATGAATCTTAGGGCTACGCTGGATCGGATTCGACTCAGTGCTCATATTGCTGGGGTAATAATCAGATTGTAGTTTCTTAAGTGTGCACTCCTTGTGCCACCGGTGCTAAGTTCTCTTCAGGTCAGTGTTTTTGCGACGAATCAGCCGGTTACGTAGGTTCCGATCCAACATCTTGTGTAGACTGCTGGGGTAATGGCGAACAAGTCGTTTCTGGTGAGTGTAAGGTCTGCATAACTGGAACAAAGTTCGACTAAAGCATCAAGCTTTGCATTTGCGATGAATCCAAAGGATATTCTGGTTAAGATCCATCATAATGCTCAGACTGCTGGGGAAACTCGAAAGTAGTAGTTAACGGTGCATGTAAAACTTGTTCAACTGGCTCTAAATTTTCAATAAATACCTGTATCTGCGATGAATCTATTGGATATGCCGGATAAGATGCGTCTTAGTGCGAAAACTGCTGGGGGTCCACTAAAATAGTATAATGGGTGAATTAACTTTACACTCAGTGCTATGTGTGCGAAACTGGATAAATTGTTAGTAATAATTAATGTTTGTGCGACGAACCGAGTGGTTATGTGTTTACATTGAACCCGTATGACAAAGATACATAACCTCAAGACTGGAATAATTTTATGACCAGCAACCCAACCTGCACGAACTGCTGGACAAACAAGCAAGTTGTAGAAAATGGAGTTTGCTCATCTTGCAGTTATGAATCAAAATTTGACATGACTGAACATAAATGTGTTTGCGATGAATCGAATGGTTACACGGGAGCAAATCCAGCATAGTGCTCTATTTGCTGGGGATACTAATTAATCGTAAAAGATGGAAAATGCCAAGAATGCTCTACTGGGACGATATTCAACATGAATAAGTGTGAATGTGATGAATCTAAGGGTTTTGTTGGATCAGATCCATCCAATTGCTAGGATTGCTGGACTGCTACGTCAATCGTTTACCAAGGCGCCTGCCAGGCTTGCGGGGCTGGATTAACTGTAAGCAACAATGAGTGCGTATGCGACGAATCTATCGGATTCGCTGGCGCTACAGCCACTTCGTGCTAAGATTGCTGGACCAACTTGTGGGTAATCAAGAACGGACAGTGTGAGTCATGTCCAACTGGTACTAAATTTGATAATTAAAACTGCATCTGTGATGAGTCTCTAGGTTATGCCGGATCGGATCCGACTCAGTGCACGAATTGTTGGGGAATCTAATCAATCGTAGTAGCATCTACGTGTAAATCATGTAATCCAGGCGCTACTTTCGTGGTAGACAAATGCCAATGTGATGAGTCTCTTGGTTATGCCGGTTCAGATCCAGCTTCTTGTTCGGACTGTTGGAGCAACAACGCAATCATAAGCTAAGGGGCATGTTAACAATGTGGAGCTGACGCGAAGGTGGACAACAACGTCTGCGTGTGTGACGAGTCTAAAGGCTTCGCTGGCCCTACGGCCGCATCTTGCGTTGATTGTTGGAGTAAAAGCGAGTAAATCGTTTCTGGTTAGTGTTAGGCCTGCGTCACAGGAACAAAGTTCGATGTAAACACTAAACTTTGTATTTGCGACGAGACAGAAGGATTCACCGGTTCCGATCCAAATTCATGCTCGGACTGCTGGGGAAACAACTAGATCGTAGTTTCCTCCACTTGCACATCATGCACTACAGGCACTAAGTTTTCTTCAGACCAATGTATCTGCGATGAGTCTCTGGGTTATATCGGGTCCGATCCCACTCAGTGCACGTTGTGTTGGGCTTCGTCGAAAGTGGTCGTTTCAGGCTAGTGTGAATAATGCCAGCCCGGCCAAAAGTTCGACACTGATAAGTGTATTTGCGATGAAGCAGTTGGGTACGCCGGAACTGCTCCTTCTTGCACGAACTGCTGGGCGAGCAGCGCGATAATATATTAGGGTGCTTGCAAATAGTGCGGGGCTAACTTGAAAGTGGAGAACAACATCTGTGTTTGCGATACCTCTTTGGGTTACGCAGGCCCCACAGCAACTTCGTGCGTTGACTGCTGGTCCCAGTCTAAAATAGCAATTTAAAATTAATGCTCTGCCTGCTACTCTGGCTCAGTATTCCAAACTAATAAGTGTGTGTGCGAAGAAGCTGCTGGTTTCGCCGGTTCGGACCCGACTAAGTGCGATAACTGCTGGAGCAACAACGCGATCGTATCATAACATGTGTGCGAACAGTGCAAAACCGGCGAAATACTTGTTGATAACGAGTGTGTTTGCGACGAATTGAACGGGTACGCTGGAACTCAGTGCGCGTTATGTTCCATTACGGAAGAAATAATCGTTAACGGCGAGTGCAAAAGCTGCTTCAGTCAGGATGTACACTCGATTTGGGACGCAGCCAATTCGGAGTGCACGTGCAAGCAAAAATTCAAAAACGTTACTGGCATGTGTCAGCAAGACAACCAAAATATAGTGATCACAATTGCAATTGTGGTCCCAGTTTCCTTCATTTTGGTAGTGTTTGTAATATTTTTGATAATATTTTTAAAGAGAAAGGAAAAGAAGGAATAAGAAGACGAAGCTCAGCAATAAAATTAAAATGAAAACGTCATCCGCGAAGAAGCAGTGGAAAATGAATAAGAAGCTATAGTACCAGTTGAGCAGTAGAAGTGAAAGTTAAAATATTTTAATTAGCTACCATGAAATTTTCTTACATATGGCTGAAAACAGTAATTATTTAATGTTCAAAGAAGGCTCGAAGAGACTTTTAAGTATTCTATATTTAGTCTATATTTAGTTAAATTTTTTAGTTCAGTTTAGTTAAATTAGATAAAAATCATCAGAATTATTAGTTAATGATTGAATGTAAGGAACATCATGATAAAAAATAACGATATGTTTTAAGTAAATTGAAATCAAAAGGATATTAAGCACTTATAAATATAACAGATACATAGATAAATGATCTTAGTTTAGAGTCAATAAAACAATAGCACAATATCAATAACAGAGATATATTTAGAGGAGGCAGAACTGAGTATTATTATAACATATTTTATAACTTATATACACTAAATGATAATCAGTGTTTGAAAGGTTTAGATTATACATCGATGATGTTATAAAATTTGCCATTAAGAGGCTTAGTAGTAGGTAAAGATTGGCTTAATTATTGGTAAAGATTATGATTATGTTAATATACTAACTCAATACGCATAAAGCATTATAGGAACACCTGGATAGCGTCAAGAAAAGTATTTCCAAGGACGTGACCCTGATAAACGCATTATTCAAGTTAAATACAAGATATTACCACCATAAAATTTACAATACCCAGTATTATGCTTAAATATAAATAACATATTGCTATCATCACTATGCAGAACATGCGCAGATTAAAAGTGTAAGGATGTTAAAAATAATAATATATACACATATAATAGAAGGAAAATTCACATTTTTGTATTATAGAAGTGGTAGTTTTCATTATTATTAATTCAAAAATAACATGAGCGCAATGAAATGAAAATGCTTCGGATTTTCAAAATGCTTAGAAAAAATGAACAAATTATTTTCACTTCAATATGGGCGAGCCATCAGTGATTATGCGCTGAAACGCGCGGATTTTAATAAGGTTTGGCAGCAATACGGACCATACTCATATAATGAAGAAGAACGCGCTTTATATGGTTTCTTTGATGAAATTGAACTAATACATGCTATTAATTTAGGATATAAAATATTAGAAATATTTTAAACACATTTATACTAAACAACAACATTTTATGATGATAAATTCAAAGGTAAAGTACTGGGCAAAGTAAATGCGACTCCCTCTTTTTGACCTTTAAAACGATCGCCTGAGCTCAAAAATGTTCCAATAGATTTAAAGAATCACTTGAACGCTTCACCACCAGCATCGACGCATTTTGATACTCTTTCTGGCATCGAGTCTACTAATTGTACATATTTTACTAGAATAATCCACTTCAAACATCATTGAGTATTTGATTAAACTAGTCTAGCGTTTTACTGATCATTTGAACTGAGATTCATCTTGTTATTGAGCAAAAATATTTAATAATTTTGTACAAACCGAAATCTTTCAATAAGTCTAACAGAAATAACGCAATTTGTGTTTATCCCTAAAATATTGAGTTGGTAGAGCTCATGGTAGCCTGTGTTGTTACAATTAACGATAATTTAAAAGGTACCACCAAATATTGTCGACAAAAGTTTGCCGTGTTGTAGACACCCACTAAAATGCTCAAAATTAATTGGATTGCCAGCGATAAATTGTTCATAATGCTAGAGATTTCCAAGATAATTCATCCCTGACTCGTGTACAAACATCATATGGAACCAATAATCTCAGAATTCTCATTAAATAAATAATTCGTTCAAATCTTCATAAAATATAAAAACGGGAGGTCGTTTAAAAACTTTGAATACAAATAAGTTGATTATAAACAATTATCTGGTCAATTTAACATTTTAGCTTACAAATTTGTTTCTGAGAAGCAGAAAACAGCATGTCGAAAATCAGTTCCATTAATCATCTCTGTGAGCCGTAAAAACAAGATTCTATCTCAGAATATCTGTTTAAAGAAGCCTGTGATTCGATCTTGGACGCTTTTATCTTTAAATATCTCCACTACCGTTAAAAACAGTGATAATTTTGAGTACAAAATTGATAAATATTTTTGACGCCAAACAACTTGCTACTTTCACTTTATGGGTGTTGTATGATAATAAACACATTTAGATTATCTAATCCTTACTAATATTATAAAGTTGATGTTCACGTTTACAATTTAATGATTCCATTTGGAAGTGGAAGGTGTATACTCAGTTGTAGATAAAAGATTATATTAATTTTTTGCAGTTATGATACTTTATGTACCAGAATATCATAAATAAATTATAAACCACCTCACTCCTTTCCCTGACACTTTACTTTGCCCGTCACTTTAATGCATATATGTATCACTACATCACTTCAGTTAGAATCGCTCGTCTATCAAGAGGTGGAGAAGGTTCTTCTAGTTTCTGAACAGAATCTGAATGTTTTCTACCTGATGGCGCAGTATCGTCCGACGTTTCCCACGCGCTGTGTTTGCAGTTTTGAGGTTTTGATGTTATCTAGGATGTTTTGCTTAAGTTCGGCCAGACCGTCGTCCACCAACTCGCTTTTGGACTCGCTCGCCCTAAAACTGCTCTGGAGCTGCATGAGTGGCATCTACCTCCGCATGCCGTGCGTGGGTGTCATGCTGCCTGATGTGTTGGAGCTGGTTTTGATTTGGGAAAGGCGGCTTGGAATTTTGGGCGTGGTTCTGTTCTTCATTGAAGTGAAATATTTTTGAGGCAGTATTATAATATATATGCGTCGAATGACTTTAAACACTTTCAAATTCCAATATGAATTCGAATCTGTATTTGATTCGATGGTGACTTCTGCTTCTTGGGATATTGATAAATCGCACAAATAGCTTGGTGGAATATTACTATTAACACAGTTCGAATCGAATATACATGGCTGTGATCTTACATTGTTATCTGAAAAGTAATTCTACAAAAGTATACAAATATAAATTACGTTTTTATATTTTAAATCTACAAGTATAGTTGGTTTTAAATATTTCTAAGGATAATCTACTGTTGCGAGGCTGCGAACCGAATGAAGTTCCTCCCGGTTCCAGACGCGACCAAGAAACAACTCTACGCCTGTGGTTTTCTGAACATGATAGTTCCAGGCAGCGGGCTCCTGCTCCTTTCCGCGAGAACCTTCGAGATGAGAGGCGTGTTCATTGCTTGCAGTTCGTGACCTGGTTCTTCGTGTTCGGCTGGGTGTGGGCAGCTGTAAACGGGCTCAAGATGATCAGAAAGGGGAGAAACCCAGAATGAATACTTTATAAATTTCACTCGCTTATGCTGTAGTACGAGATGTTCTTGTTCTTGCCAACGCCCTGGAAGTGGTGCTGCTTCATGTGCACTCTGGCCGCGTGGGTGTTGTCGCGCAAGAGCTGCATCAGCGAAGCCGGCTCGATACCTTGCGACTCGCTCTGAGACGCGTTGACATGTTAGTTTACAAGAGGCTTGACGACGGGCATCTGTCGCTTCAGTCCAAGCGGAGGCAGGCTGTGCGTTGAGTTCTGGGGAGTCAGAGCAGCGCCTACTTTGATTCTGGAAAGGACGTTCGGAACCTTTATCTGCATTCTGGAAGTGGACAGGTTTGAAGTTGCACTTGGAATCGGGGTTGTAACAGGTTCGGATTAAATTATTTGAAATTCCAAGCGAGTTCGAACTATATATTGCGATTTGATTCACATAATTAATTATAACAATAGCCTGTATAGATCGAAAGAGTAAAGTGAATATAAATTTAAAAGTGTTGAACTCGAATAGGTTAACTTAATTTCAAATCGTAATACAATTTAAGTTAACTTGTATTTTGCACTTTGGCTCTAAAAGTATCACAATGAATAGAAATAATTCAAATAATATAAATTTACTTTCAAATTTACTCTATGAAAAATAAAATATTAGTAACTACCTAATTTAAAATGTATAACTATTTTCACAACGTAAATATTACTATAATAACAAATGCTATATATTCTAACGTTCACTCAGATATTGAATTTAATTCCTAAAAAGCTTCGTCCACGCTGAAGTAGGAAACGTTCTTGTTCTGCCCCGTGTTGTTCTGGATGTTGTGGTGCTTCATGTGCACCCTGGCCGCGAGGGTGTTGTCTCGCAGGAGCTGCATCATGGAGGGAAACAGAACCTCGTTCTCGCTCTTGTGGGTCAAACAGAGTCTTTGCTTGCTAACAACCGGCATCTGTCTTCTGATCCCGCACACGGGTGGTAGACTGGAGGCGTCCGAGTTTTGAGGAGATATCACTTCTCTGGCTTTAATCTGGGCTAGTTTGGTTGGGACCTTGAACATCTGAAGTGGAAGTTGATAATACGGTACTACTATAGAGTAGGCCACAGGAAAGATTCTTGATGAGAGTGTAAATTAATGCTTGTGTTATTGCAATTCGATTCATTCCTTTCGAATATTCTGTTTGCTTCAGTGATGTATTATTACTGTCATTGGCCGAGTACATAAAATAATTTAAGCAGCGCCACATACTTGCAGTGATTTAATTTATAAACTTAATCATTGTCAATGATAATACTTGACACAGAAGTCCTTCGATGACTAGTTCCATTACTAAATTTGATTGATGATTAAAACATAAAATAATCACATATTAATTTACAAGGATAATAATATGTTGAAATTGTATTTGTAACAATATAATTAATATTAGTTATATATTTCGCTTCTGGTGTGTATTCAGTTCTGATTAAGTTGAATAAATTAATAGTTTAAAAATTAATATTTTACTTGATGTTTTAAATGCTGTATTTTATTATTTACCATACTTATGATTGATTATATAATCAGTGTGGAGGAGCCAAATGATATTGTGCTTATAATCTAACGTTAACAGTACATTTAACCAATAAAAATTTACATATATTAATAAACGCGATGGACTGAGGTAATAATATAGAAATATCGTATTAATATAATATCATTACTTATTGAGTTATTGAATGATAATATATTAATAATGTAATATACTTGATGTTCTAAATGCTGTATTTTCTTATTCTCCATAACTAAACATGAATTTTAATAAGTTACTATTTAACCATAATAGTTAATCATATTTTCACAGCCAATCTGGGATTGAAGTAAAATATAGAATTATCGTATTTACATAATGTCATTATGTATTGAGCTACCCAATAAGTAATTCTAACCAAAATCTCATAATTCTAAAATTGCAATATAAACAGTGTTGAAGTGAGATATTTACAAAATGAGCGAATTATGTCAACGCAGCTCTATATTCGGTATAGTGAAGAATCTGAAATTATCATCGTTTATAAATAAATCGTTTGCAAATTATACGAAATATAGTTGGTAATATATTTTTTATCGCAACGTGCCATAATATAGAATATTCACGAATATACGCTCTTTTATATAAATACATTCAAACAGTTTTAAATATTCAAACACAATCTAAATATAGATAATCTTCCTCACTACCATAATTGAACTCTATCAAAAGTCTGAACTCCACTTCCAATGTTCACTATATTAGCAATCCTGTCCGACTACCTCCCCGTCGTCATGATCCACGGAATCAACGAGAACTCGACCTCGATCGAGCCGATGGCCCAGTGGATCCGCGAGCAGCTGCCGGGTGTGTACGTGCTTAACTGCGACATCGGCTACGACAAGCGGTCGTCTCTGTACATGACGATCGAGAAGCAAGTCAACGAGCTGGCCGCCTGCATCAACGAAGACCCGCTGCTCGCCGACGGCTTCGTGGGCCTCGGCTACTCGCAGGGCGGTTACCTGATGCGCGGCTACCTGGAGCTGCACAACCACGTCTGCGCGCCGATGAAGCGCTTCGTGTCGCTGTCCGCGCCGCTCGGGGGCTTCTTCTGCGGCAAGCGCTCCACCTGCTACAAGTTCGGGAAGATGTTCACGGCCGCCAACTTCTTCGCCTCCAGGCTCGTGTACACCTCCTTCGTGCAGAAGCTGGTCGGCCCCTCCAACTACTGGAGAGACCCGAAGCACCTGGACAAGTACGCCAGGAAGTGCGCCTCGCTGCCAGCGCTGGACAACGCCCGGAGCTTCTCCCAGCAGAAGAAGGACAACTTCGAGAGCGTGGATCTGATGGTTCTCTTCGGCTCGGCCAACGACGGCGTCATCTCTCCCTGGCAGAGCGCCTGGTTCGGCGTGTGGGGCGCGGACGACTCCTACGCGGTCGACATGGAGGACAGAGACGAGTACTAGCGGGACCTGTTCGGCCTCAAGACGATGAACGAAAACGGAAAGATCGTCCGAATCGAGTCCGGGCTGAAGCACAGAGAGTACAGGACCAACAAAGAGTACTTCGTCGCGAATGTGGTTAAGTGGCTGGACGTCAAAGTGTGAGCTTGGATTGAAAATATTGGCTATAAATTTGTTATTGTATGCAATATATCTATATACGTCAAGTATTATTTGACTGGTTTAGTGTAGAAATAGACTTACTTACAATAATACATTACCCATTTATTAATAATAATTTTAAATTTTCACTTCATAATCATGGAAGATGACGATTTGATGAAAAGACTTGAGAGTACCTTCGCTGACTCTAAATAGATAATAGAAAATCTGACAGACGTTGTTATCCCAAAAGAGCCCACTATATCCCACGAAATTCTTAACGATTCCATAAGTAAGTTAAATTAATCTGAAAACAATCCACTTGGCAATTCGGGAAATATTGACAGTTCCTCCAATACTCTATTCGATAAAATGGTATCAGCTTAAAGTGGTTACTCATTAACAGCTTCTATGCGTTCTAAAATTGAATTTAATATTAATTCTGTGTAAGATTTGAAGCCAGAAGTGGAATGTTAAGAAGTTGATGATGCACCAAAATTAGACATTCTTGAGAGTATTATCAAGCCCGAAGAAAGCAACATTCAACTACTGCAATAATAGTTGTCTAATGTCAGCAATTAAGTCTAGCGTTAGTTCTCCATTCAAGCGCCTGATCCAAATTTAACCCAAGAGTAAAAAATAGATTACATAGCAAATCAGATTTCAAAGGGGAACGAGAAGAACATCATTGACATCTTCACTCTTTATCAGCACGAAGATTTCGCGAAAATCGCAACTATTTTTAACTACAAGTTCAAATCCTTATAAGACTGGCTTGGTAAGCGATTCGAGCAGAGGAGGATGACCGATTTGCTGAACGCGATTTGCCAGGACAAGTTGGCGTTCAAAGCCGCTCAAATAGCCTCCATTCTGCTGAACCCAAAAGTAAAGCCCGATGTATTCGATTTATCCCATTTAATCATCCTGAACACCCAACAAGAGATGGACGAGCTCAACACAGCCCTTTAAAATCAAATGCGCTTCAAGAAGTACGAGGACTCTAAAAAATACTCCGTTTGGCACCAGTTCACTGACAATTCCTTCGCCTCAAAATTTATCAGAGCCTGGGCTCACCAATTCAGGTTCGAAATCGACTGTGAGAAAATGGCCGCCCGTTTATTCCAGTCCAAAAACAACCAAAATGTTTTGGAATAAACGGTCATTGAGATTTTTTGCACCGTTAATATTAATCAGTTTGTTTAGTTCTAAACGGTGTTTTAGTAACATTCTGGCTAAAGCTTGAAGGAGTTTCTGCTGATAAACGTTAAAAATTACACCGTTATGCTGGCGTACGAATACATAACGCAAAGAGAGGGCGGAATCGCATACGCGCTCAACAAAGCAACTAGGCTCAATAATACAGTGGTGGGCCCTCGAAATGCTTTTTTGAATTAGGAAGAAGAATGAAGTTTATTATTTGAATCTTACTTATATCACTGCCCGGCTCAATAATGAGTGTGTTCTCCCTCCTCATCAATACACTCATTAACTCTATTTACTATAAACAAGAAAAAGCAATTCCACCTCCCATAACTGTAACAGCCTGTACTGTGGTGTCCGAGCCAACTTTGATTTTAACAAATGTTTATGTAATAATTGCGCTTGAAAATTAAATCACTGTATTTATGCTAATTATAACATATTCAATTAATTCTGCGGTTCATTTCTTTTTCACTTCATCCTTCAAATGACGAAGCACACACGAAGCCGACGGATCACAATACAAGAGCGTCGCATAATGATGAGAATGTGAGAAACAGAATCACAAACTGTTGCAACCAAGAAATACATTGCTTGTTGCCTTCAATGTAGTCTCCAAACTGTTTATTCCATTTTTAAGCACTTTGAAGTTACAGGCAAGCTAGAAGCTTCTCATGCCGATAATAGTGTCAGAAAATTTGACTAAGCTGAGATTTTCGCGTTGTTAAATATCGCCAGAGCCATAGATTCGAAACTCGACGAATCATAGCTGAAAAATACTAAGCCCTTCGTGGAATTTCCATGTCTCTACAACGGTATCTCGTCTCCTGGCCAAATTCAGTTTAAGCTTCTATGTTGCTAAGATAAAGCCAAAACTTACCGAAAAGCATAAATTGGAAAGTTTGAACTTTGCTCGAATGAACCTGAAACAACCAATTGAATATTGGAGAACTTTTTAGTATACCGATGAGTATCGCTCAAAATGCTATGCAAATCGAGCGAGTAGAGTGCTCAGAACACCTAAAGACGAGTGGAATCCGAAGTATTTTCTCGAAGTGTAAAATATGGACTGTTTTCGTGCATGATCTATAGTACGATTAGCTATAGATATAAGGGTCCATTATGGTTTATGCTGTGCGGTACGACCATGAATTCAATTGTCAATTCTTAAGTTCTCAGACAAGTTACACTTCCATCACTTAATAGCATAACTTGAAGTTGCAACAAGATAACGCCCCGACACATTTTAGTAAGTATATGAAAAACTTTTATACTGCTAACAACATTGAGCTCTATCGCTTTCCAGTAATGAGTCCAGACTTAAATCCACTTTTTCACTGCTGGAATCCACTGAAGTCAAACATTTCCCCTGAAGAATGTACCACATATGACTTATTAAATGAAGAAGTAAAGAGGGCGTTGGAGTAAATCTCGTTAGATATCATCAATCATTTGATTGACTCTATGCCCAAAAGGTTAGAAGAAGTAATAAAATAGAAAGGAGACGCTACTAAACATTGAGTTAATATATAGTTAAAATTAATACAAAAAATAGTTTTGAAATAGTTAGTATTTTTTGAAATCAAAGTTGGCTTGGCGACCACAGTAGATAATTACAGTTTTATTCAGACAGCACTGGCTAGGAGTTAAAACGGCTTACTCAGAAATGTTCGGAACCATGGGCAAAGACATCAGAGGCGCGAGTGACAGCTACTACCAAAAAGCACTTCTCACGTTCTGGGGAGAGTTGTGAGTTTAAATATAATTGTATAAGAGTTTATTAAGAACTTCACAACTGAAGAACACAAAAATTCATCATATTTCAATTATTTAACAATTTATATTATAATTTACCCAAAATTTCAAATCCAAGCTCACACTTTGACGTCCAGCCACTTAACCACATTCGCGACGAAGTACTCTTTGTTGGTCCTGTACTCTCTGTGCTTCAGCCCGGACTCGATTCGGACGATCTTTCCGTTTTCGTTCATCGTCTTGAGGCCAAACAGGTCTCGCTAGTACTCGTCTCTGCCCTCCATGTCGATCGCGTAGGAGTCGTCTGCGCCCCACACGCCGAACCAGGCGCTCTGCCAGGGAGAGATGACGCCGTCGTTGGCCGAGCCGAAGAGGACGATCAGGTCCACGCTCTCGAAGTTGTCCTTCTTCTGCTGGGAGAAGCTCCGGGCGTTGTCCAGCGCTGGCAGCGAGGCGCACTTCCTGGCGTACTTGTCCAGGTGCTTCGGGTCTCTCCAGTAGTTGGAGGGGCCGACCAGCTTCTGCACGAAGGAGGTGTACACGAGCCTGGAGGCGAAGAAGTTGGCGGCCGTGAACATCTTCCCGAACTTGTAGCAGGTGGAGCGCTTGCCGCAGAAGAAGCCCCCGAGCGGCGCGGAGAGCGACACGAAGCGCTTCATCGGCGCGCCGACGTGGTTGTGCAGCTCCAGGTAGCCGCGCATCAGGTAACCGCCCTGCGAGTAGCCGAGGCCCACGAAGCCGTCGGCGAGCAGCGGGTCTTCGTTGATGCAGGCGGCCAGCTCGTTGACTTGCTTCTCGATCGTCATGTACAGAGACGACCGCTTGTCGTAGCCGATGTCGCAGTTAAGCACGTACACACCCGGCAGCTGCTCGCGGATCCACTGGGCCATCGGCTCGATCGAGGTCGAGTTCTCGTTGATTCCGTGGATCATGACGACGGGGAGGTAGTCGGACAGGATTGCTAATATAGTGAACATTGGAAGTGGAGTTCAGACTTTTGATAGAGTTCAATTATGGTAGTGAGGAAGATTATCTATATTTAGATTGTGTTTGAATATTTAAAACTGTTTGAATGTATTTATATAAAAGTGCGCATATTCTTCATTGCGACCTATGGAGATCGATATGTCTTTATTCTTTATTTACTAGAATCCAACTCGAATGAGTAAGAATAATTAATTTCAAGATAATATTAATTGAACATGAATATAATCTCAGAGTAAATTGGAACTGTGTTAAAGATATCAGGACAAATACCTAAATGAACGCGTTCTCTGAAGTTTAAGCGATTATACAAAAACAACAAATTGTAAAGTATTGTCAACATACGATTTGTGTTTGAATATTTAAAACTGTTTGAATGCGTTGATTCCGGTATTCTTCATTACAACACAGATAGCGCTATATTTGCGTGTTTCACTAATTCTACGTATTTTCGCTTCAACTGTAACTATTTAAATACTTATATCATGATTACTTTTAAAGTCAACCAATACGCGTTAGAAAACTAAAAAACATTGAATTTACTATTTTGTGGATGATATTCTTGATGACGAGATATATAATTTTATGGGTATAGTTATTTATATTAACAATAATTATCTTGAATATATTAAGCATTTACTATATAATTAATATTATTACTATTTAATATTAATATAATACTCACTCTATAGTTTAAGCGCTCTATTTCCGTCGTTCTAGATTACGCTTTTTACTTGCATATTCGCTAAGTGGATCAAATATCTGCACAGAGATAATTGCATGTGTGGAGTGATCTTAGAGATTAGTTTAGAATCCTTTTATTTTAAACTAATTTTGTCTCATCTGGCGAATTTTCAAACGAGAAGCTTCTTAGTTATTCGTTTGTCGCTGAATTGGTGTTTTATGATATCCTGTGGAATGTGCGCTATGAATACGCTTCTCTATTTTCTATTGTTCACTTATAATGTACGGAGCCAGTTAGTCAACTTTTTCCATGTCTTTCGTACTTACCTAAGTTTGCTTTTCTAGGGAGTTCTTTTCCGTAATCGTTCCTAGGTTTTTTACATTAATTTATTAATTTTTACGACCGCTTAACTAATTGCATTTTACATTATTAGAATAACAACCGTGTAAATTCTGTCGTCTGTAGTTTGTGTACTGAGTTAGTTCGTTATGTTATATATTCTTTGTGTACACTATATTGTTTAACACAAAGCCCTTTGAAATTGTTTACAGAAAAAAACTCTCAGGATTCATATCTGGGATCTAAGCGTTACTTTTTCGCGTCTTCCCATTCGCCAGGATGGTCAAACGAGAGCAAGATGGACTGTAGTTCTAAAACTACTTCTATACAGTGGCTGGTATATACTTAGGGGTTCTCGCGACAAAACTCTCTGCACGCGTGGGAGGACGTGACGGAGAGCCGAAGACAAGCATATCTTCTATTATTAAAATGGGGTGGAAAACGAAGTATTGTCGCAGATTGATATTACCACGCACATTAAATTATATAATCTATGTTATTTACACTAGCCATTTATACTAGTTTAATAACAAATTAATTTAGTTTAACAAATTAATAATACAAAGATTAAACAATTTAGTATTATAAATTATGTAAGTTACTGATGCCATAAAGCATCCAATAGAAATATTAATTTGTTTAATTCATTAATTTATATACACTTCGCAGTTAAGAAGGGAATTCGTTTTACTCTATTGTTATGATCTCACAACATGCGAAGAAACAAAATGAGTCAGTTTGACGCATCTTTGAATTTAATAATATTTTGCGAAAATCATTGATTGGTAGATATTAAATAATTAATTTCGGTGTATGATCAACTTCATGATAATTAAATTTATAAATTAATATGTGAGCCTGCTTAAATTATTTTATGCTCTATCACTTACAATACTATACTTTCTAATTTCTAATGAGAAACTAGATAATATTCGAAAGGAATGAATCGAATTGCAATAACACAAGAAGTAATTACTCTCATCAAGAATCTTTCCTGTGGCCTACTCTATAGTAGTACCGTATTATCAACTTCCACTTCAGATGTTCAAGGTCCCAACCAAACTGGCCCAGATTAAAGCCAGAGAAGTGATATCTCCTCAAAACTCGGACGCCTCCAGTCTACCACCCGTGTGCGGGATCAGAAGACAGATGCCGGTTGTTAGCAAGCAAAGACTCTGTTTGACCCACAAGAGCGATAACGAAGACGTTCTGTTTCCCTCCATGATGCAGATGTTACGCGATAACACCCACGCAGCCAGAGTGCACATGAAGCACAACAACATCCAGAACAATACTGGGTATAACAAGAACGTTTCCTACTTCAGCGTGGACGAATGAAGCTATATTGACGAATGAAGCTATATTGGCAATCTGAAAAGTTGATTTGGATGACAATATTTGAGTGAGAACGTTAGAATATAAAGCATTTGTTATTATGATGGTATTTACGCGGTGAAAATAGTAATATATTTTAAATTAGGTAGATACTACAGTTATTACCTAATATTATAATAACTATAATATAATTTTTCATAGAGTAAATATGAAAGTAAATTTATATTATTTGAATTATTTCTATTTGTTGTGATACTATTACAGCCAAAATGCAGAATTCAAGTTAACTTAAATTGTATTACGATTTGAAATTAAGTTAACCTATTCGAATTCAACACTTTTAAATTCAAATTCACTTTACTCTTTCGATCTATACAGGCTATTATTAATATTAATTATGTGCGAATCAAATCGCAACATATAGTTCGAACTAGCTTTGGAATTTCATATAATTTTATCCAGACCTGTTACCAACCTGATGCCAAGCACAACCTAAATTTGTATTCCACTCTAGAATGCAGATCAAGGTCCCGAACGTCCTTTCCAGAATCAAAGTAGGCGCTGCTCTGACTCCCCAGAACTCAACGCACAGCCTGCCCCCGCTTGGACTGAAGCGACAGATGCCCGTTGTCAAGCCTCTTGTAAACTCACATGTCAACGCGTCTCAGAGCGAGCCGTAAGGTATCGAGCCGGCTTCGCTGATGCAGCTCTTGCGCGACAACACCCATGCGGCCAGAGTGCACATGAAGCAGAACCACTTCCATGGTGAGGGCAAGAACAAGAACATCTCATAATACAGCATAAGCGAGTGAGAAATTATACAATATTTTCATTCTTAAGTTCTCCCCTTTATGATCATCTTACAACCATTTACAACAGCCCACACCCAGCCGAACACGAAGAACCAGGTCACGAACTGCAAGCAGGCGACGAACACGCCTCTCATCTCGAAGGTTCTAGCGGAAAGGAGCAGGAGCCCGCTGCCGGGAACTATCATGTTCAGAGAACCACAGGCGTAGAGCTGCTTCTTGGTCGCGTCTGGAACCGGGAGGAACTTCATTCGGTTCGCAGCCTCGCAACAGTAGATTATCCTTAGAAATATTTAAAACCAACTATACTTGTAGATTTAAAGTATAAAAACGTAATTTATATTTGTATACTTTTGTAGAATTACTTTTCAGATAACAATGTAAGATCACAGCCATGTATATTCGATTCGAACTGTGTTATTTAGTAACATTCACTCAGCTATTTCTGCGATTTATCAATATCCCAAGACAGCAGAAGTCACCATCGAATCAAATACAGATTCGAATTCATATTGGAATTTGTAAATTCATTTTCGTTTTTACGCAACTGATAAGATCAAGCATCTAAAACACAACCCAATAGGTGCGACGAGTATTATAG
Source organism: Hexamita inflata (assembly GCA_963988835.1). Taxonomy (NCBI): domain Eukaryota; phylum Fornicata; order Diplomonadida; family Hexamitidae; genus Hexamita; species Hexamita inflata. The sequence goes on from CAXDID010001022.1 coordinate 63,033, forward strand.
TCGAAAGACATTTTTAAACCCAGATGCAGAACATCAAAATTCTGTTTAAAAACCAGTGAAACGTTAATAACTACTTCGTTGACGATATATTTTTGATGAAATGATGTAAGGTTGGTTCGCAGCCTCGCAACAGTTGATTATCCTTAGAAATATTTAAAACCAACTATACTTGTAGATTTAAAATATAGAAAGGTAATTTAAATTTTTGTACCTTCTGGAACTTGATTCGGTTCGTAAGGTCGCTACAGTTCAATAGAATTAATTTATCACATATACAATTAGTGGATTAAATTGACTTAATTTATATTTTTAGTTAGTACTTCAAATTGCATTCTATTAGAATTATAACCAGCTATATATTTAGCTGCTGTAAGATTACATAAGAATTTGATTCGAATTGTATTCCTAAATAATATTATACTAAGTAAGGTCGATTATCAATAATCCAAGACAAAGGAAGATCATCGAATCAAATTCGAATTCATATTGGAATTTGAAAATGTTTAAAGTCATTCGACGTGTACATATTTAAATAGAATTATCCTTTAAATATTTCACTTCAATGAAATACAGAACGCCTAAAATTCCAAGCCGTCTATCTAGAATCCTAACCAGCTCCGAAACATTAAGCAGCATTACACCAATGTACAGTATGAAAAGACAAATGCCACACGTGTAGCTCCAGCTCTAGAGCAGTTTTAGAGCAAGCGAGTCCGAAAGCGAGTTAGTTGACGATGGTTTGGCTGAAGTTAAACTAAGCATTCAAGACAACATCAAAACGACACAGCTGCAGATACAGCGCGTTGGAAACGTCGGTCGCTACTGCGACACTCAGCTAGAAAATATTCGGATTCTGTTCAGAAATTAAATGAATATCATTCACTACTTGGTAGATGAAATACTTGTGTTAAAGTGATGTATTATTGATAATCATTAAATCATCTAGAAAATTTGGTTAATTCCATAACTTAAGTTGAACTTGTAAATAATTACATTGCCGATTTAATTACCAGTTAGACACTTATTTAATAAATAGCTACACTAAATCTCTTTTAAATCTTAAAATAAGTTGGACATTCAAAGTCAAATCCAAAAGATAATAGTGTCCTAATGTGAGTAACTAAATTATCTGAAGAAAAGATTCATAAAAATACAAATACTAAGATCTCACATACATCAAATACAGATTCGAATTCATATTGTGATTTATACTGTTTGATGATATTTATCTAGGCACATTTATATGAGATACATGCAGCAAATATTCATATTCAAATCTAAACCACCTCTTAATGAAAAGCAGAACTACCCCGAAAGTTCCCAGCCGCCTGTCCTAGATCAAAACAATCAGCGCGCCCAGTAGCGCCGCGAGCTACTTCAGATCCCATAAAAGCGTGCCGTGCACTACTCTCCAAATGACTATGGACCACAGTGAGGAATCAGATGACGAATTTTATGTTAATTCATTTTCGTTTTTAACGCAGCTGATAAGATCAAGTATATAGAGCACATCACAACAGGTGTAAAGAATCTGTAAAGTTGAAAGACATTTATATACCCAGATGCAAAATATTCAAATATTGTTCTAGAACTAAAGAAATGTTATTCACTACTTCGTGGATGATATATTGTTGATTGAGTGATGTACTGTTATCCTAGTTCAATCTCTTATTTACTCTCTATTCGCTGATTTTGGAAAGCTAAATAACAGATATTTTCATTTAAAACTAATTCAAATTTTCACTGAGTAATTTATCACTTCTCTTGAACATTTTATAAATTTACAGCTCTTAGTACTAATATTTGAAATCTTAAGGCAAATCAAATACAGATTCGAATTCATATTGTGATTTATAGTGTTTGACGCAACATGTCTTTTAACACCAAATATATAACTGTCTTCAAATCTAGTTCCACATCCCAAATGAAGAACAGAAACTCCCCAAAAGTTCCTAGCCGTCTGTCCCAGATCAAAACCAATAACTCTTCATACAGTGCGGCTTGGATATTTCGGTCGCAGAAAAGTTTGCCGTGTACAAAACTCCAGATTACTTTAGAAAATAGCGAATCTGAATCTGATGACAAACTTTATGACAACTCATTATACTTTTTGACGCAACAAATTAAATCAAGTATTCAGAGTGCGACACAGTAAGTACGAAGAATCTGCAATGTGGATCGAAAATTTTACAATTAATTGTAGAATATTTAGATTCTATTCAGAAACTAAAGAAACCTTTAAAATTATATGAGCGACATAAAGTGAAATATAATATTATAATGATTATGATAAATTTTCATCATAAGACATTCTTTTGACGCTTTCCCTTATTGATCTCAATTAGAGCCACCCAACGTTTCATTTCTAACGTACGTTAAGGATTTCTAACGTTTTTTTGCGTTAAAACAGACGTTAAAAGCACGTTACACAAATAGTTATTTTGTGGGGATTGACGTATTATAGTATTATACAAATAATAATATACCATTTCCATTTCCCCACTTCACTTAAAATATTTGAAATTTATAAATATTCTATATGCCTAAAAATGATATCAATGAGTAATTTAACATTTAATAAACAATATTTTGCTCAGAGCACTGAAATATAACGTAGAAAGATAATATATAGTTGTAAAACAAGTATATTAATATATTATATTTTATCGTTTTTACAAACGTTTAAAGCTTTAATTGAATGAATTTATCCATTTAAATTTGTATAATTACGGTATAATATAACTGTAAAGTTGATTTATATTGATTATTAAAATATAGTGTAAATAATGATTAATTTTCTAACTTACATTACGTTAGAGACTTTTCTAACGTATTTTCCTTTTCTAACGCGTTATAACGTCTTTCTCAGTTTTATAACTCAGTTTTATAATTGAGATTCTCAATTTATATTATGCAACATTTTGAAGTGACAATAAATAATTAAATATTAAATATTAATTATTGTATAAAAATACAGTGTTTTCAAATTGCGATTTCATGTTATCAAACTACATTTATAACTATATTTTTATATAACTATATTTTTATGGTACATTATAATTTCTTGATTAAAAATATTGGAATTAGTGTAACTCAAGAAATTAAATACTTAGCTCAATGAAAGGTCTCAATACAAGTTATTTAAAATACCATTTACTATAATGGTGCGAGAATTTAGCGATCTTAAATACCACATCAATAATGATTGTATATTTACTGTAGCTAATACTCCTCGAAAAATCAATTGATTAGAAGACTGAAATCGTAGATTGTTATAGCTCATCTACATATATAAGGTTTATTAAACAAAACGGCATTCGATTTTTTATCGTTCAGCTATTTTCAACAGGAAAAGCCGAGTGTAATTAGTTACCTCGTGGAATTAATGTTACAATTTTTGCTACATCTTTGGTAGATGTAGGTGGCAATTTCATTCCAAATTCCTACATCGTATTTGATTTTAATTACTCGTCTTCGATTGCATTGGCGATTCCGTGTGCGATTCCGAAGTGCACCAACGATGATTATTTCTCTTCTGATCAGGTGATTGTTACTATGGAGTCTGCGATTCATTTCACGCGCATAGTAATGGGCGCTGTGGACACCAGACGTGGTTTGTAAATTAATTGCTTCTAATCTGCGTCTGCGGTCATTGATTTCGGTTCTATCTCAATTTCGCTTTAGCCTTCAGGTTCATGCCCGTAATTGATCTCAGCCGACCCCACTCAGTTACTTCCACTCCTCTCAGCCGATTTGTTCATAATATACGAATCTGGTTCAATAGAGCGTTATGAAAAGCTCTTACTAAATACCGGTTTCACCTCTTCTTCCACTCCACTTTCTTCCACTTCTTTCAACACTTTTAAATTCATCGTTCCCACTTCATTCACAAGCGGGATTTAATTTTTACAGGCTCAGTTTACGTTCTAATAAGCAACAGTACCGTTAATAGCTGCTGTTTAAACGGCCAATTACCAGTTCTCCTCTTACAGTGGAGCGTTTTCTGAGGTGAATTTAACCGTTTAAGCCGGAACGGCCTATTTTGACACTGTAACAAACTCAACTGTTATTTCTGAGCCCGGATTCAATGGGAAAATATCTGATAAATACAACCTTGATATTATATACAATGTTCAGCCGGATTAAATAGTTGCCACTCTTTACGGGCACTCACTGCAAATAAAGAAGGATTTCAGCTTAACATAGAAATTCGTACCAAAATCGGGCACTGAAATCGCACGCGAGGAACCTATGGGGCTCACGATGAAACTGTCCAAGTACGGATTCACAACCGGAAGGAGCATCATCTCGTGCGATATGGTAGAAGAGGATGATTGCGCATAAAATCTATAGAGACTGCTCACAAGCACAGATTTACAAATGAGCATGCAAGTTCTGTTCTACAAAGCCAACATACTGGTGAAAGCCATGAGCCAAACAGTTAATCACATCACAGACTCGTGTTTCACCACATCAAGCGCATATTTAAACGCAGATCACATAGAAGTAAAAATAAACAAAAATACAAACTCCAAATAATGTAATTTAGTTGATGGACAAAAAATTGACATTACACTGAACTTCACAAATGTTTCAACAACAAGTAAACTTTCAACTCACACCTACTACAACTATTTGAACACAGATTTTCATTACACAATCAAATTACCAATAACTAAAGATGAAAACTCCTTTTTAGCTGATTACATAGACTCAGCTTCCTCATCAAATTAATTATTATAATATATTTAATTCTCTCTCGCTGGTAAAATAATAGAAACAGTGGCTTTTACTGCTTTTTACAAAAATGATCTATCTACATTTACTACTAAGGCCGAAAATATGATTATTACTCTTGGAGTCATCGCTATTGCAAGTTGTATTCTAATGGTTTGTATTCCAGCTCTCGGTCGTAAAATTAAACCAATATATGAAAATAAAAAGAAAATTAAGGTAGCAATTTTGAATACAATAGGAAAAGCTGATTTATGATACTGCAGTTTATTTTATTTTATATTTTTGAAATTTTTATCTTAGTACTGATGATAAGGTTACAGTTAAGTTAGTCATTTTATTTTTGAAATTTTTTAGATTGAAAAAGAAAATATTTTCTAATAATATGAAATAATAATCATAATATATTGTACCACTTCAATGACATTGAGCTTCAAACAACTACTTACATCTGTCAACCCTTCTGTTAAATTAGTGGAATTTCACAAAATAAAATTTCTTGATTCAATTAAACTAGAGTTAGAATAAATTTATATTCTTTTGAAAAATTTGCTTCTAGAACAAGAAATATTAAATATAAATAACGGACTAACATTAATAGAATACTATTGTTCACAAGATAAATATTATTTATTACTTAAAGCTCCGCAAGATCTCTAAAACGTAAGTTATACAGCAATTCCTATAAGTGACCAAATTAATAACAATTATGACTGCTACATCGTTTAAATTGCCAAATGATATTTCAACTAAATACAATATAAGTTTAAATAATAACATGACTCACTTTCACCAGTTTAAAGGAAGAACAATTAAAGTGAAATCGATTTTTTTCATCATTTGTTATTAATATTTTTTGATTATATACAAAATATATTACATACGAACATAATTTATTTCACTCCAAATGCTTGCTTTGTTAATTTCGCAATAGGAAATTCATCCAATTGTAGGAAAAGAATTCAACACCAAAGGTTAATTAAATTACACAATGATGGTATTCTTTTCAATTCCGAACTGTTCAAAATGTGAAAAGCTTTAATTAGCTATGCAAAATGTTTGTGAAAATTTAACTCATGTTGTTGATTGTTATTCTATTAACTGTTAGGATCCTAATAATGACAATTTATGTTAAAAATAAAACGTGACAGAATATCCAACTTTGAAACTATATAATAACAACGAAAATAAGAAATCCAAAGTTTATCGCGGAATACCAACTACCAAAAATCTGTTTAGTTGGGCAGCCCAGCATCATAGAAAACCATTTATATAAATCGAGTCCAATTCCTCAGCAAGAGAATTAATTTCTGGAAATGCTCACAAAGCAAATATACTGTTTGTGTTCAGTCCAAATGAAAAGCCATCCGTTCTCAATTACAAAATAGCTAAAAAATACAAAGATAAACTAAATGTTGTTGTTCACGTTGGTTATAGCAGAGATGCCTATTATAGATATAAAGGCGTTGATTTAGTTGATTATATGGAGAAAGAGGGGTTGCAAATTATTATGGTTAAATAAGGTAAATATGTAAAATACTAAGGAGACAATAATGAAGCTGAAATTGAAAAATGGATAGGAAGACAAATATGAATGATTCTATCTATAATATAGTTACATATAAGATAAAAAGAAAGTAATAAATAAATGTATAAAACAATTCCAATCATAATCCTTTACAAATTCAACATGAGATTCTTTAAGAATTTTGTAATCACTGGGAATTGAACTAGAGCGACAAAGGTCTTAGCACGACGCTTATACCTCTGCACTACAATAGCATACTAACTATTTTTGTGTTTGTTAGGAACAATATAATATTAAGTAATTACATAAATACATACATGTAAGTAGCTTATTAAATGACGTTTATCTTCACCTTCTTATTCATTTGTGTTATGATTAATTTAATTAATATATGGATTTGAATATCTCAACCACTTCAAATGATCCTTTTGTAGCAAATACTGTCAGTGATCACCGAGATCCCTTAATTTGGTTATAAGTGCTATTACTACGATTATTTGGTTGATTTTCCGGCCAAGTTCAACTACAAGATCATATTCAACTTGAACACGCGAAAGTACGATAAGTCTTCGTCCGACATGAATTACATCCCAGACGTTGCGTTAACAGTGTATGACGCAAATAACACTGAAATTTCGTACGTATAATTAGATACCAACGGCTCAGTTACCATTAACACCCAAGTTGACGGTTAAATAAAGGCTTGCATTAAATCACTCAATTAGCGTTAGAAGCTCCACAAATTCGGAATTGACGTTGAATTCACCAACGGAGCAACCCAGAGAACGGACACGGAGCTCCACCTTGGAACCGGTCTGAACGCGATGAAGGCGAAATAACTGATGGATTTGGTGGAGGAAACGGCCCGAATTCAAACGGAGGTGAGGAACATAGTGGACGTTGAGAAGGAGAGCAGGAAAATGGAGAGCATTTTCGTGACCACAAGCGTTCTGTTCGCGGTCGTTTACGTTATTTTCAACTTCTTCTACGTCAGGAAGATTAAAGAGCACTTCAAGGACTGCAAGCTGTGAGATATTTAAAATATATTGGAAGACTATATTATATTATATTATATAGTGATTAATATTATATATTTATATGTTTATGAGAATATGTTTATGAGAATCGAGTGACTCGTTCTTCTGAAGGCGCTTCTTCTAGATGAAGGAGCATACCTTTGATGCCCTCAAAGGTTTAGAACACAATACTGAACCAGTATAAACGAAAGTAAAGTGAGTGGATATATATAGTATATGATATAAATAAAAACATCTATAAATAAGTAATTTAAATACAATCAACGCCAACAGTTGCCATCTGCTTTATTAATATAATGTCCTCCATATTACATTTGGCTTTTGACCGTACTACAAAGGAAATATTCATAGGGTTTCCCGACTATTACAGCGTTGAATGCTGCAATGTAATAGCAACATATACCAATATAAGGACAGTATTTATCTTATCTCCCATCATTATAACCAGTGCATTTCGGGATTGGAGGTTTAACATCTTTTCTTCTCATATAAACGCTGTCAACATACGTAAGAACATTAGCTAAACTGGTATCAAATGCACTCGAAGCTGCATTCATCTAAGTTTCATAATTTGCTTGAGTTTAATCTATTTTTGTATTTTATAGATTAGTATTATACGTTAAAGTGTTTGTCAACGTGTTAAATATTGAGTTGATATTCGTATTCGTCTTTTAATAGCTTTAAGTTGTTTAAACTCCTAATGACTGTATTTATGTTGCTATACTTGTGCTTAAAACGGAAAAGTTACTGACTATGCGAGATGTGATAGTTACATTATTACTGATTATATTCTAATTTTGCAATAAAACTTACGCTGTCAAGAAGTTCGTTATTTAAGTGCTGCTGGAACCTAATTAGTTAAGAATATTAATGTTAGAAGCTGAGTACTGTGTTGTTAAGTTAGTTAAGTTATTCTATAAATATTATTGAATTAAAGTAGAATAATCAGTTTGCTTCTAGTTATATAACGAATTGTTAGCTTTGTGCTGTTCCCCAAGTGCATATATCACTTGAGTCATATTTTCCAAATAATTAGTTGTGCTGTTAACCAAAACATCGTTCTAAAATTGAAATGACTCAAGCTATTTATGTTCTTCAATTAATATCTTGTCTTATAAACTTTCGTTAAATATTTTAAATTCTTTCAATATATCTACACATATGTTACTACTAGAATTGTAAATATATTTATCTGCACAGACGCAGCTTTCTCCGTTATAGTATGCATTTTCTATACATTCATATTTATCTTGAACAATAACTCCAAGTTAGAGAGAGCTTAAACACAGCCCAAAAGTAAAATGTTACAACCCGCAAATATTACTGCATTAAGAAATTATTGCACCTTGTATAACTATTTAGCTATGAGACAGAATAGAATTTGTACATACAGTTAAATTACTGATATTAATTACTTACTATTACAAGGAATACAAACAGAATAATTGATTTATTTTATTATTCTCATTTATGTTCATTCCAATAATTTTCGAATTATTAATGTTAAAACACTTAACAACACTATTAATATTTTGAGTAATTGCAGCTGAATACATTGATTTGAATCTATATTGAATGTTGGTGTTTGCTATACTAATTGTGTTATTTGCACTGGACATAATTGCACTTAAATATTATCCATGTGCAACAAAAACCAATATTGCTGTTTAAATAACAATGTCACATTACTAACAAATTAAAGACGCACTTGATATGAATTTCGCTATTGTAATATTAATAGTCGAATCAGTTATTAATATTTATTAATTTGTTATGAAAAGCTAAAAACTTTTTGCATCAAAAATACTAGAATTAACAAACACTTTTTGTACCATTGTAGTTTGTAGGAAAATATTACTTTGCTGAGTTGCAAATAACAAATTGTTCTTTACAACTAAATTATTAATTTCACTTTTTCGTTAACAATATGTATATTACATATTTCCAAGTTATATATTATTTATGCAAATATTATTTGATTTCCTAGTTCTAATTAACATTAATTATATTGTAATAGAAGATATCATATATTTAGATATATTTATTGTCTTAACTATCTACGATATAGTTATATATCCTTACTAATTAATTTAATTATTATATTATATATTTATAGGTATTTTGGTTCTTTGGAACTACAGTGTTTCACAGTTAAAAGTAGACGGAATTTACAGAAAGTGATAATCCTTGTAAAATTAATATAATTAATGTTAAGGTCTAGGCATATACTATGAACTTTTATGTCACTTCAACTCAATTCCTCCACTTCAAATCGAGAAATTTCATATTTCTATTGTTTTATAACAACAACCAACACATTTTTTGAAACTTTTAGTAATATATTTGTATCAGGTACGAAGTCATTAAGCAATTATTAGCTAGCCGTCCGAATCTTAAAAGTCCAATTTCTGGATGGTTCAAAGTTATGAGCTAGTACAATAAACTAGATTTATAGTGATTATCTTTAGAGAAAACAATGATTCTCAACTTATGGTCAATATAGTCTTCATCTTTATAGTTAATCTTCATGTTTTGGCATTTCTGTATTTGGAGTGGAAACACAAAAGTTCATATAGTTTCCTTGTACCTAATATAATAACATATTATGATTATAACCGCATATCTCACTTTTGAAAACCTTTTAACTGTGAAACACTGTAGTGTTGTTGCAATTGAAATTGTTCACAACAACTTGTTTTTGAATATTGATAGCTTGGTTCGTCTAGGTGTTATCTGTATTCTTCGATTCTAAGATGGTTGAGTTTATGTATTGGATCTCTTGGCTGAGCTGCACTTGATTTCTACCTTCTTAGGTTTTATACTAGTTTGTGTTCCAGCGTTCGTTGTCTAATTAATTGGAATATTTATAAGAATAAATACAAAAAATATGATATCTTCTATTACTTACTTTATGTCAATATCTACAATTTAAAATACATCATTGTGTTCTAAATAGCTAATGTTAGATGACAACAATTATATTTTTTGTTAAAAGACTTAAAACATTAATAATCTTGTTGTGAGTAATAACTTAGTACTCACAAATAAAGTTGATTCGATATTCATATATTCTAACACTATTTAGTCTTCCTAATTGATTGTAGATTTAATGAATTTAGAATCGTTTGCTGTTTTCGGCTTTAATAGTAAAACTAATTATGTCTAAGATTGCATCATAAACATAACAATTAATTTTTCAACAGTAAACAGTGCATTAATTTGTATTTAGTGCGATGTTCAGATAGATAACAGCTCACTGACATTTATAGCAAATGGAACTTTTGTGTCTGGAATAATGTAGGAAACGCAGAACACAATAATTATAGTAAACACAAATATTTCATACAGGTTTTCGAGTTATTAATCAGCAGGTATTGTTAATAGAATTGTAAATCAAATTTAGAAAATTAGTATTGATAAAACGAAACTATCTGGCTTCAATTATGTGTAAAGTCAATATAATGGGTTAATTTCATCCTACGTAAATGTATCAACAACCGTTACTCTTGCTAGTTTTATTACATGTGTAGACTCATTAATAGTTGGACAAAACAGTATAGCCTTAACTCTGATAGGAACTGTAAATGCTGCTTGCAACTTAGTGTGCTAGAATCATTATGTGTATGGTTTATGCTTGGACAATTTGTAAAATGGAGAAATTGTAAACAATAAATACATATGTTAGTTTCCCTTTGAATTTAACAGCTAAGTCTGTAAATGCGCGTATGGTTACATATTTAATGATGTTAGTTGTGTAAATGTGCTAAATTAAATCGATTTACTAAATCAAGAGTTAAACTCAAAAATAAGTATCATAGATGCAAAAATTGATGCAGAGAAGTAATTTATGTTAACATAACTTTAAAACAATTTCAGTTAGCTTAGTTCGTGGCTGCAAGGTAACAATACATAGCTGTAAACTAGAATACAAGCTAACTTCACATAACAGTATAATAATTTGCAATCTAATTACACGTCTCTTGAAAATTTGATAAAGTCTCAATTTTTAAACTAACAAAACATTTTGATAAATAATGTAACTTAACTAAGTTAATACATTGCTTTAAACAACAGTTTACTCTAGAACTATATAAAAGGCAATTTCACACAAATATCACAAACAATACAAGCAAATAACATCTTAGTAGAATAATCTATAATCAACAATGTATCATCTCTCAATTCATTAATCGCTTACAATTTTGGGTTAACTAATAGTTATATAACTGGAAACTATTCTAAGGCAGATGCTTCGCTAACATCTGCTTAGTAAACGATTAACACAAACATTAATAATGTATAAAATTAAATTCAAGCGAAAATTACAAATAACCAAGCAAGTGCAGATTCAAAAGTATCAACAATACAAGCATCTATGAATACACGTATCAATTAATTATTAGCAACTATTAATACAATATATTTACCAAGAGCAGAATATAAATGTTGAAGTGAAAATTATTAATTTTATATTCTTTATGCATCTAGCAGTACTCATCTAGCTATCAATTTTCATAAACAATTTCAAACCAAAGAAAGTCTTTAATGTGTCTACTATATCTATATTTTATGTTAATATTGTTAACGGGACACAAAAGTCTCCATTTGTGGATTTGAGGTTTGGAGTTAGACATTTATACAATAAAAGTGAGGTTCTAAATACTTATTTACAAAAGAAGGTGTTTGAATTCAAATATTTATATTTTGCAATTCTGCGTCCGCCAGATTTGAAAAAGTTATACGTGCGCCAGTTATGAACTCCGTATGTTACATTGGGTAACAACTTTGATTTGTTCTACAGATATCGCGTTGGTAACACAGATTCACATTTGCAGTTCACAACGTACTCAAACTCTAACTTATAATTTAAAATCAAAGATGCAGTATTGCATAATTTTTTGTAATAAAGTATTTTCATAACATTCCGGTTCTCGCACAACGTTAACTCAATAAACCTAACGCATTCCTGTGTAATTCCAATTAATTACGGGTTCAAAGTTTGGTTCTAGAAATATATTTTCCAATAAGATTTGAAGACGACACTGGTTATAATATTCGCAGCTGTATTATAAATTGGACGATAATATTTAAACAAAAGCTTGAAGAACTAAATTACAAACATTCTAGCTTCTAGACGCTATATTATTGAAAACATTTGTAGATGTAGTATTCCCAACTTTGTTTCGTCTATATTTGTTGCATATTTGAATTGTATAGATTCGAAGTCTAAGCTGTAGCCTGCTATGATTAAGTAGAATTTGTGTTGATTTCATTTAATATAGCATCACTGTACTTCCACGGCTTTGTATAACATAGATAGCTAAAATTCAACATTTCCACACATCGTTGACATATTCATTAAATACTGTATCATTTGTTGCCTTTTCTGTTCAAAGAAGTGAACCATTCAACATCGTAGAACGAACACTTCAGCTTTTCACGATATTTTATGTGGTACTTGGAAAACCAATTGTGTTATGATTAGCGTATCCTTACCTATAATTCTTCTTAGAATTAACGCAATCAGCTGAAATATTGCAAAAGCATGTTGGTTTATTGGAAGTCTCCGCGTGTAATCTACCCGACTGTATAATGACATGTGCATTTCTCTTATCGGTAGAAACAGACTATTATTGTGTCGATTACATTTTTGGGAATATATCAACTTTACAATTTCAAATGTAGTTAATGTTACAAATAGCAGATTTGAAAAGTAATTCTGTTTAGAATGGATTCAAAGTTTTGATTCTAGGATTATGATAACTAAAGAATTATATTTTAATAGATAGTAGTACACAAACGTATTCATTTGTGTATTTGAGATTTGGAGTTTGACATTTATACAACATTTTGAAGTACTAAATCTAATTTATTAAAATATGGCAGGCCACGGTGGGTTGTTTCTAGACGCAACAATATTAAATAAATTTGAAAATGTAGTTTGAGTAACTCTGAAAGTAACACCGTTGTTATGTAGTTTGCACTACTTTGTCCCGGCTAAACTCAGTGACGTACTTACCTGTGAATTGTGTAATGATCGCGATCTGAACACTTGTCTTCCTCGATCAAGTGGTACTGGTGTATTTCCTTTTAATACAGTGTCTATACGCATCAAATATTTGGGGTTAAAATTAACAGTCGGCTGATAAATATAGTGTTGTATTCAACATGGTATGTGGACGTAGACCTTTTAATCATTTAGTCTATTTTTACTTTTCAGACAAAGGAATGTGTCGGCGCCATTATGAAAATGTTAATTTTCATATGTGTATACGGTGTTTCATTTCGCACCAGCACAGAAATCGTAGTTGAGTGCAGTTGTTTCATGTTGTGTTTGAAATTATATAGTGACTCTTGGAATATGTATTGTATTATTTGCATTTCCCCCGATATTTTGGAGTTTTAGCGGGATATTCTTTCTGTTAAAGTGTATTAATGATGTGAAGTCAGATTGTTATACACGCAGTTCGTTTGAGAATGTTGCGTTACTTAAATATAGTGGTGATACGTCCAATTAAATCTCTAAAATTGAAGTAGTCTAAGAAGTAATACAAATGAACTGATTAAGTTTTCATAATAGTTCGTTTTAACCGTTACACAAAGCAGCTGGTTATGTCACCAGAATAGACAGTTGTATATATGTTTCCTGTATAAACATCCTAGATTTAACGAATGCTATTAATGTGCCCGTACCTTTTCAAACACCACGCAGATGGAACTTAAGGAATCCATTAGCTGGTAATTGGAAATAACTCATATTCCATATTAAACACATCATGTAATTAGTTACGAAAGAGATAAGAATTAGCTAACTCACTCCATGTCTTCGCCGTTGTAGCCAGGGTCGTCCTCAACGTAAAACCGTCTCTCTTCTTTGTCAGCTCACATTTATTGATAATTCATGCAATTCCATTTATAAAATGGATTCAAAGTTTTGATTCTAGAAATGAAATTACTATTTTTAATAGCTTATCCGCTTGGTTATTCATGGAATACAAAGTCTCCATTTGTGGATTTGAGGTTTGGAGTTAGACATTTATACAATAAAAGTGAGGTTCTAAATACTTATTTACAAAAGAAGGTGTTTGAATTCAAATATTTATATGGTGCAATTCTGCGTCCGCCAGATTTGAAAAAGTTATACGTGCGCCAGTTATGAACTCCGTATGTTACATTGGGTAACAACTTTGATTTGTTCTACAGATATCGCGTTGGTAACACAGATTCACATTTGCAGTTCACAACGTACTCAAACTCTAACTTATAATTTAAAATCAAAGATGCAGTATTGCATAATTTTTTGTAATAAAGTATTTTCATAACATTCCGGTTCTCGCACAACGTTAACTCAATAAACCTAACGCATTCCTGTGTAATTCCAATTAATTACGGGTTCAAAGTTTGGTTCTAGAAATATATTTTCCAATAAGATTTGAAGACGACACTGGTTATAATATTCGCAGCTGTATTATATATTGGACGATAATATTTAAACAAAAGCTTGAAGAACTAAATTACAAACATTCTAGCTTCTAGACGCTATATTATTGAAAACATTTGTAGATGTAGTATTCCCAACTTTGTTTCGTCTATATTTGTTGCATATTTGAATTGTATAGATTCGAAGTCTAAGCTGTAGCCTGCTATGATTAAGTAGAATTTGTGTTGATTTCATTTAATATCTCTTACCATCAAAATGACGCCATGTATGGAAGTGGACATATTATTTTACTATAAAATATATTGTTTCTATTAGCATGAATCCATGACAAAAGTGGGTTTTCTATTAAAATTTCACTTCTATACAATGTAAAATTTACCAATATTATAATCTAGTTAATGATATAATTAGGAAATACGCCACACAATTGTATTTTAATAAGTCATTTTTGTAATTCTGTGTTATGATAAAATCTCGTAGAATGAAGCATACAATTAATCATGATTCTTTGTGTTAACCGGAATTTCAGTATAGTTCAGTAGTAATACCAGCTTCAATAAAACGGTTTCTAGAACTAAAATATATTAATCAAAGGAGACTTGCCAGTATTGTATTTAAATTTTGTCATTGAGTAATTAATCAAAATTTATAGCTTTGAACACAGAAAATAAAACAAGTAATAGTACAACTTTATTAATTGAGGTCTAAAAACTAAACAGCGTAACTGGCAAATCAATACTAAATATAAAATATTCAATCAACTGTAGCAACTTCATTCCATTAGCAGTTCCCAGCTTCATTGACGAACTTAATAATAAATAATACTTACATAACTGAGTGTTAACACCTTGTTATTCTGGATAATAAGCCTGAAGAAATCCCAAAAAATTAGTTGATATAAAGTAGCTGTACACAAGCGAATTTAGTTTAAAATAATTTCGTAATCCATATTCACTTATTATTAGTTTGTGTAAGCAATTGAGCTCAAAAGTCAAATCTTCGCAACTAAAAGCTTAAAATTTTAGAAAATACAATAAATTTTTAAATACAACTGTCTAAGTAGCTGCAATTATATTACTATCTAATACTAATATTTATCTAATTCGCAAGCCCCGATAATTACAAAACCGAACACTTCTTTAACAAAAATGTTAAGAGTTGTGTCTAAAAATAACCACATGCAAGATCATTACAGATCCTTTGCCTAGTTGAGTACAAATATTTATTATTATCCATTACATTGATAAAAGATAATAGAGATGCAACTTTGGTTGAGTAACCACAAGTACCAAAATCTTACTCAAGATCTGTAACAATGTAATCACATAAGTTATGGAAACTAAAAGTATATTTGAATTACTTTTGGATTTAAATAAAGGAAATCAGTATCGAGCTGGATTAAATAACTGTTATAGTACTGAAATATCCAATATTGATAAATATAATAATAACTTAATAGAAGGAAATCTTTGGTGAAGATAATAATAAATACAGTTGCTGGTGTGATATGCAATAAACCGTAACAATACCAGACTTCAAGAACTATTATTTCTCTTACAATTAGAAAATGTTAAAACATTGTTTGAAGGTAGTGAGGTGTTATATTAATACAAAACAAAAATGTCACCTATATTTAAGCGTGAGCTCTTGTTTCCCCCTACTCAAAAGCTTCTAGCTCATACGCTAAATTTGCTATAATAAAGAAAAAACGTTAAAGAGATATAGCATCACTGTACTTCCACGGCTTTGTATAACATAGATAGCTAAAATTCAACATTTCCACACATCGTTGACATATTCATTAAATACTGTATCATTTGTTGCCTTTTCTGTTCAAAGAAGTGAACCATTCAACATCGTAGAACGAACACTTCAGCTTTTCACGATATTTTATGTGGTACTTGGAAAACCAATTGTGTTATGATTAGCGTATCCTTACCTATAATTCTTCTTAGAATTAACGCAATCAGCTGAAATATTGCAAAAGCATGTTGGTTTATTGGAAGTCTCCGCGTGTAATCTACCCGACTGTATAATGACATGTGCATTTCTCTTATCGGTAGAAACAGACTATTATTGTGTCGATTACATTTTTGGGAATATATCAACTTTACAATTTCAAATGTAGTTAATGTTACAAATAGCAGATTTGAAAAGTAATTCTGTTTAGAATGGATTCAAAGTTTTGATTCTAGGATTATGATAACTAAAGAATTATATTTTAATAGATAGTAGTACACAAACGTATTCATTTGTGTATTTGACATTTGGAGTTTGACATTTATACAACATTTTGAAGTACTAAATCTAATTTATTAAAATATGGCAGGCCACGGTGGGTTGTTTCTAGACGCAACAATATTAAATAAATTTGAAAATGTAGTTTGAGTAACTCTGAAAGTAACACCGTTGTTATGTAGTTTGCACTACTTTGTCCCGGCTAAACTCGGTGACGTACTTACCTGTGAATTGTGTAATGATCGCGATCTGAACACTTGTCTTCCTCGATCAAGTGGTACTGGTGTATTTCCTTTTAATACAGTGTCTATACGCATCAAATATTTGGGGTTAAAATTAACAGTCGGCTGATAAATATAGTGTTGTATTCAACATGGTATGTGGACGTAGACCTTTTAATCATTTAGTCTATTTTTACTTTTCAGACAAAGGAATGTGTCGGCGCCATTATGAAAATGTTAATTTTCATATGTGTATACGGTGTTTCATTTCGCACCAGCACAGAAATCGTAGTTGAGTGCAGTTGTTTCATGTTGTGTTTGAAATTATATAGTGACTCTTGGAATATGTATTGTATTATTTGCATTTCCCCCGATATTTTGGAGTTTTAGCGGGATATTCTTTCTGTTAAAGTGTATTAATGATGTGAAGTCAGATTGTTATACACGCAGTTCGTTTGAGAATGTTGCGTTACTTAAATATAGTGGTGATACGTCCAATTAAATCTCTAAAAATGAAGTAGTCTAAGAAGTAATACAAATGAACTGATTAAGTTTTCATAATAGTTCGTTTTAACCGTTACACAAAGCAGCTGGTTATGTCACCAGAATAGACAGTTGTATATATGTTTCCTGTATACCTAGATTTAACGAATGCTATTAATGTGCCCGTACCTTTTCAAACACCACGCAGATGGAACTTAAGGAATCCATTAGCTGGTAATTGGAAATAACTCATATTCCATATTAAACACATCATGTAATTAGTTACGAAAGAGATAAGAATTAGCTAACTCACTCCATGTCTTCGCCGTTGTAGCCAGGGTCGTCCTCAACGTAAAACCGTCTCTCTTCTTTGTCAGCTCACATTTATTGATAATTCATGCAATTCCATTTATAAAATGGATTCAAAGTTTTGATTCTAGAAATGAAATTACTATTTTTAATAGCTTATCCGCTTGGTTATTCATGGAATACAAAGTCTCCATTTGTGGATTTGAGGTTTGGAGTTAGACATTTATACAATAAAAGTGAGGTTCTAAATACTTATTTACAAAAGAAGGTGTTTGAATTCAAATATTTATATGGTGCAATTCTGCGTCCGCCATTGAAAAAGTTATACGTGCGCCAGTTATGAACTCCGTATGTTACATTGGGTAACAACTTTGATTTGTTCTACAGATATCGCGTTGGTAACACAGATTCACATTTGCAGTTCACAACGTACTCAAACTCTAACTTATAATTTAAAATCAAAGATGCAGTATTGCATAATTTTTTGTAATAAAGTATTTTCATAACATTCCGGTTCTCGCACAACGTTAACTCAATAAACCTAACGCATTCCTGTGTAATTCCAATTAATTACGGGTTCAAAGTTTGGTTCTAGAAATATATTTTCCAATAAGATTTGAAGACGACACTGGTTATAATATTCGCAGCTGTATTATAAATTGGACGATAATATTTAAACAAAAGCTTGAAGAACTAAATTACAAACATTCTAGCTTCTAGACGCTATATTATTGAAAACATTTGTAGATGTAGTATTCCCAACTTTGTTTCGTCTATATTTGTTGCATATTTGAATTGTATAGATTCGAAGTCTAAGCTGTAGCCTGCTATGATTAAGTAGAATTTGTGTTGATTTCATTTAATATAGCATCACTGTACTTCCACGGCTTTGTATAACATAGATAGCTAAAATTCAACATTTCCACACATCGTTGACATATTCATTAAATACTGTATCATTTGTTGCCTTTTCTGTTCAAAGAAGTGAACCATTCAACATCGTAGAACGAACACTTCAGCTTTTCACGATATTTTATGTGGTACTTGGAAAACCAATTGTGTTATGATTAGCGTATCCTTACCTATAATTCTTCTTAGAATTAACGCAATCAGCTGAAATATTGCAAAAGCATGTTGGTTTATTGGAAGTCTCCGCGTGTAATCTACCCGACTGTATAATGACATGTGCATTTCTCTTATCGGTAGAAACAGACTATTATTGTGTCGATTACATTTTTGGGAATATATCAACTTTACAATTTCAAATGTAGTTAATGTTACAAATAGCAGATTTGAAAAGTAATTCTGTTTAGAATGGATTCAAAGTTTTGATTCTAGGATTATGATAACTAAAGAATTATATTTTAATAGATAGTAGT
>CAXDID010001023.1:0-111131 GCA_963988835.1 Hexamita inflata
TTATGTCTAATAAGTCTAATTGTTTAATATCAAATTACTATATACAAATAGGATTAACAAAAGACAACATATTATCATTTTCCTTAGAAATATTTAGTTACCTTCTCTTAATATCTATCTCTTAGTTTATAATACAGATATTTTAACAGTTTTCGATTTATTCTGCTTCAAATTTTGTTTATGGCTCAGCTACTGGTTGCACCTTCATAATTCTTGATTCAATTTTATTATATTATTATATTTTGAATATTGATTCAACGTTAGTATTAGCAAGTTAGAGATTATTAATTTTCAATTAGAGATCTTGTATTGTATACTTTTTATAATCAGAAACCTAAATATTAACATCTTCATTGACTTCTTATTACAATTATAAGTCACCGTTTCTGAATTATGGAATTTCTTAACCTTTTTACCATTTTTTTAATTCCTATTAAAGTATATTATCATAAACTTCTTCAAGATTCAGTTCAGAACTAATTATTTAGGCTTTGAACGCATTATTTTGTTAATTCGATTATGTATTCTATTATTAAGTGTTTTGTTAAATATTCTGTTATCTGGATGAATTTTAAAATATTTACTTTGGAGAGTATAGTCTTCTATTTATTTATCTAGTCTATCAATTTTATTTTGTTAGAAACTATATTAAATTTTCACGGTAATTTTTTCACGGTAATTAGTAGTAATCTAATTAAATAAATACACTGTAAGTAATAAAAGCTTGATTTAAGTTAAAATTTCATAAAGTTTCTAGTTTTACAAAAAATGTAATTTCTTAGAATTTCTTAGATACAGAGATATGATGACAATAATAATAGTGTTTAAAGTACTTTAGATTGTATAATACGGTCATTATTTACAAGCTCAGTATTTGTGTATACTATTATATCATTTAAATAACAATGATAACTTAATATAACTTATGTCATTGATAAGCAAAGATTAATTATGACAAAATATCATTCAAAATCAAACTGTTGATATGATTTACAATGTGTACAGACTAAAATTCTAAAGATTAAATAATTATTACGAGCAAGATCAGCCCTTTTCTTGTTATAGTTAACAGATTTAAATTGAACGTCGAATGTAGTTGAACAATATATAGTTGTGTCTTGAATTTATTCACAAATTAGTCTTTTAATATAAAGTTTGTTTTTCTCTTCAATGATCCACAATGAACAGCTCTAGAAATTGAAACGCCTTTAGAACTTGCTTCAAGAACTGAATTATTTGGAGTCTCAAGTATTAAACAAAAATTTAGAAGAAGAATCGTCCATATATTTAACAAGTCAGAACACAGTTCAACATTCACAATCTTAGAAACAAGAGATGTTTGCGAACGCATGTAAGAAATCATTAAGTATATTTTATCCATAAATTAAAATAGGAGATAAGCAGCAGCTATGTGCTATGGTAGATGGTATTACTATCTCAAAAAACAAAAGAGCCTTTTGGACCAGTGTTTAATCCATGATTCCACAAAAATCTGTCACATAAGTTAAAGAATATTACCAGAAATGTTTCTCGCGCATAAAATACGAATAAAATATAAGTGAAGAAGACAAAAACATGCTTAGGCAGCTTTCTGTTCTAATGAAAGAGAGTAAACCAGCTGAGGTCGCTAATAGTTTTATATAGCGCTATACAGAAAAGAACTACTTTAAAAGAACTCTGGTTATGTTCATTGTGTATTTGAGGAAATGAATAAGATTATATATTTTATAATTAATCAATCATATTCACATATTTTCACTATTACGTTTCACTATTATTTAGAGTTAAGAATAAGGTTTTCAATGTGTCTGCAAATTATAAATGAGAAGTGTAACATTTCAATATCAATTTGCGAACTATATTCCTTGCTTAATCTCTTCTTATTCTTATAATTTGTCTCTTTGCTCGTAATTCTCTAACAATTGTTGTTGTTGTAAAAATTTATTGTTATGTATTCGCAAGTAATTATTATTTATGTGTTGCTACTCTTTAATATTTTATTACATATTGGTCAAAATATGGAAGGTGCCGAATATCAGTGAAATCAGAAACATAATTATATAATATATATAATTATGCTAATTTTGTCATTAATATTAGTGGCTGTATATTTATGATATAATTATTGCTTATATTTAGATATTCAAGTTCGCATAGTGGTCTCAATACAGAAATATCGATAATATAACAATTATACATGGATAATTTTGTTAATTATGTTAAGTATTGCAGTGGAGTGATATCAATTTAATAATTATAACCAATTTCAAGTTCTTTTAAGTTGAACAGATATTTAAATACTGAAATATTTTACAGCTAATTATGGCATGACACTAAAGATATTAGATTAGTTAAATATTTTAATTCTGAAATATTAATTCTTGGATTCTCAGAGATATTTAAATTCTCTAAGTTTGATAGAACATTCAAATCAGACAAATCTTTAATCTCTGATTTACTTATGTTCAAATATTTTAGGTTTCTCATAAATATAAGTGCCATTAGATCAACACCTGGGTTATTTGAAATATCAAAATATTACAAACTACTAAAATTGCTTAGGTCCGAAATTTCTTTAATTTTATTATTGGACACAGTTAAATGTAAGAGTTAATCCATTTACTAAAGCATTGTTAAGTCTGATATGCGACTATATGATAAATTTAGTTCTTTTAAAATTGTAAACTACTTCAGAAAATTAAAGTTTTCAAGAGTTTAACTAATAAGATGTAATTTTTGAAGTTTTTTCTAGTTTTAAAGTTAACCAAAAACGTTAATTCCTTAACACCCAGAAATGTATAGTTCTTATAACGGAGGTAAAGTTTTTAAGTTATCGAAATTTAAGTTTTCAATATAAAAAATAGAAATTTTCAGTTTAACAGAACTTTAAAGAACCTGCAATGGTTATATATCTACACTCTGTCTAAAATATGATATACTTAGTTCTTTTAATTCTAATAGGGATGTTAGAACTGTAGTATCGTTTAAAACTAAATTACTTTCTTGTAAATTTAGTTTCGTAAGTTTTGCATCACGTAAGAATGATATATCGCTGAAAAAATTATTAGACAAACTCAATTACTTAAGATTTTTGAATCTGCTAAAATTTAATATCTAGCTCATTTCATTGTTACCTGACAGATTGAGAACTTCCAGATTTTCAAGTTAAAGGTCATCTATATTATTAATAGAACAATTGTCAATAGTTAATTCTTTTATAGTTTCACTATGTAATAAGGTGCGAATATTTATACAGTATTATATTGTTAGCTTTGATATATTGAGTTTTGAAATAAATGCGATATTTTCTAGTTAATAGTTACTGTAAACACGCAGCGCGCCATTTTAAATTTGATTTTTATAGTTTAAAATAAATTTAAGCTCATTTTCAGTGAGTTATTCAGTGTCTTTCATTCTGTATGGAGTGGTGTGGTCATATCAAATAATCAATAATTGTAGATTTATATTTATATATTTTATAATTAAACACATGTATACAATAAAAGTTTTCTTGCAATTTCTAAAGTTTATATGCGAGATATCCTCGCACTTATTTTCTACCCACAATACCAATCATCAGGTAAAAATGTGCACGTTACGTTAATATGAGATTAAGTTTGGTCTTTACGTGAGAAATCTCAAAACACTAATAGAAGTACCGTAATCATGTATTGATTTCTACTTTTCCAGAGTATATACGCGAGTATCCAAGAGTCTTTTGGCGAGATTTTACCGTAATTATTAAACTTAATTGATTGACTTTTTGGTAAAATCAGAGCGGTGGACATTCATATTTTGCATTAATAACGAGAATTAATGTGTGATTTTCTGTATAATTTTGAAATATCGTATAAAACATTTTCTCACAGTTAGACAAAAAATAATTAAGTTTTAACCAAATTGAACTTTGCAGCTTCAATTATAAATGCAAGTCTCTACTGTAACTAGTAACTATTGTGAGTATGTCATAATACAATATTGCAAATAACACAAATAACAATTAAATGACCATGTTTTAATACGACAATCATCATAACTCGTTAATTATACAGTTAGTTATAGAGTTAATATAGTTATAGAATTGATTCTATTCCAAGAAGCGTAAATTTTGTGGGTGAGTTTCGAGACTAAGTCAAATTCGTACAATATACTACAACAAACAATCCTATGTTTTTATTTATTACTAATAAGCGTGAATTCATATCTTTTTACATTCATTTTTGTAATAATATTTATTTGTCAAGGACTGTTTATACTACAGAAATCCGCATATAAGAGGGGTCCCTTTTCATTTATAAGAGGGGTACCCTTTCAAAAAAGCTCCTAACCCTCTTATAAATGACGAACCTCACTTCTGAGTTATCTTTTTGTATCATAATATTGTTGAAAACAGCTAGAATAATCATATATAAGCTATTTATGAGGGTATTTTGTAAGACTTGGTTCATTTATATAGGGGGTCCGAAAATCATTGGTCAACCCTCTTATAAATGGGCCGGACCCTCCTTATAAATGAAAAAGGACCCCTCTTATATGCGAATTTCTGTAGTAACTGTTTTTGGTTTAAGAAAATAATTATTTTGCAATAGAATTTAAATTAAAAGTCATATTTCCACTTCACTCAATATTGAATGGAAACACAAATCGTTGACAACAAAAAAATTTACTACGTGTGTTCCGATACAAACTTGACAAATAAATAAATGGACGACATCACTAATTTAAAGGTAAACCAGTATTACCCTAGTATAAGCATGATTCCAGTTCACATCACGAAGTTGATTGCGTCTGGTTGTTGTCTGCAGTCGATATAAGGTGTGAGACTTATGAAAAACTTGAATTATCTTGATATTAGCAACATATGATATCAAGAACATTTCCGATTTGCAGTATCTTCAAAATATTTAGTATTTGAACATGACAAACAACAAAATAATTTTTCACAACGCTTGCGGTTTTGAATAAGCTGTAGAAATTATATTTAGCAAGTAACATGATTTTGATACGCTCGCAACGAACCCAAATTTCAACATCAACTGGATTTGTCCTTAAAATTAAGCGTAAATAAGAAACTTCTTGGATTATCTTGGTCCTAGCTCCACAATAGAATAAGCAACTGTCCTGATGAACAATACCATAGCTAGAAGAGATTAATGTCCTTATTACAATCCAATAATTTTGAAGTATCCTCAAGTTGTCAATAGAACTCTTCTTATTCATAACGACTAAGAACTACACAGCGTTTAGTTCAATGAACTGATGAACACTGAAAATTTATTCGTGTTCGAGTGTTACAACCTGAGCTTCGAACGAGTATCCACAAAAATCAAGAAACTGGTAGTGAACATGTGTGGTCTTGAGAATATAAGAATAAACGGTTTATTAAACATGAAGTCGAACTGAAAGAAATAGAAATTCTAGTCTATAAATTAATTAAAATAAAAATCTTACTTTTTCACTCTAACAACGATTCTTAATGTATTAATATCACGCTAACTAGTATATTTACATAATTTAAATGTAGATAAAACTATATTATCTTAAAATATAGCGTATTATATTAAAATTATTTAAAATTTATAAAAAAGGCGCAATTTAAATTTTTGTGCGTGACACTTTGGTGCGCAAATATTATTTTGGTTTGCCATTTGCGCCTAACTAGAATGCAGTGTTATCCATTCTTCTACGGCCCAACAGTGTGTACCCTGGTTTAGGCATCGTGACATTGACCTGTATTGACATTTTTCTTTGATTTTCATTTTTTGCGTGTATCTCTGAAGAAATTCTTCGATTTAGTCATTTTGGCGTTTATCCTGCCCATGATTTATTTGAGAGTTTGGATTTGGTAATTTGGTTACTATTTTCTTGAATGTCAATCTTTTAGATTTAATCTACCTTCATCTGATCGTAGTATGTGTGGGTAATATGATTCCAAGACCATCTTCATAAATCAAAACTTCTATATAATTCATATCAATTTCTGGAATACTTTATATATTTTACAAAAAATATAAAATGACTCACTTAAACGTAACAATATCATCAGTACTCAATCAGTTCACATTATATCAAATTATAATACGCACATTTGAATTAATGAATATAACTTATATTATGTTGATATACCAGATAGATATTCTTTTAATAAAAGAATTTATTAAATTACATGTTCAATTACGGAATTATTTATTTTAATATCTCAAAATTGTATATATAAAGGCGATTAATCATATTTAATAAATAGTACCACTCCATTATATGAATAAACGTTAATATAAGAAATGGACTAATTAAGAAAGGGATGAGCTCATATATCTAACTAAATAAAATATTAGTAGCACTGGAAAAATTTATTGGAATGTCGTGTGTCCTCATTTTTAAGGTAGGACAGTGTTGTAATGTAAAAATTATTATTAAAACATAATAAGACCACTATTAAATCACGCTCAAATTAAAAATTTGTGCGAAAATGCCTAAAAATCGTTAGATTGGTCAAAATCAGAGGGAATCAGACTGTCATACTTAATTGCCTTGGTTTACGGGCCTGATATAGATAAATTGCATATCTTCTTTCAAAGCAGATCAAAGTAAGAGCTTTAAAAGTTCATAGAGCACTTTCAATTCTACGAGCGCTACTTTGAATAGTAGTTACTGCAGCTCTTAGATGGGAGTTACTCCAAGAATGTGTCACAGGTTGAGATGCGCCTATTAATTGGCGCTACTCGCATATTTAAACACCGCTATCAATTTCTTTCATTAAGCCCAGACGAAAAGGTTCCAAAACTGCCTCCGAATTTAAATTCGGTTAAATAGTTTTTAGGAACGCAAATTTCAAAACTACTTAGTAGCCGAATAGGAAACTATGAAAAATTCATGTTTATGTAAGCGGAGAAGTAATTTGGAAATCAAAATGTTATTGATTAGTTGAAAGTACTAGAAGAGCATTATAGGTAACGATTTGGTGATCACATATTCTGATAAGAGAAAATTGATTAGATTAAATTTTAATCATTAAAATTAATATTTCTTTTGGGAATCTATTATTTTGTTAATCTATTATTAGATATGTATTTTAAGAAGTTGGTGTTATTTTTTGACTATAATTTTTTATCCCTTGACCTTGCATAACTATAATACGGTATATTACTTAACTTGTGTATTTTTAAACTATATATAGCTAAATTACTTCAAATTAATATGTTACAAATATACAGTAATTTACAATTGAAGTAATATTGTGGAGTTTTAATTTCGATTTAAAATTTAAATAAGTTAAGATGCAAACATATTATATTAAACATTATAATAAACATGTAGTTAACCTCTAATGATATTACTATTTTCCACTTTAATGGAAGCATACAATAACACAAGCGATGTGTTAGACAGCTAAATATTTCTGATTGAGTCATAAAATAGTTAAAGCGCATCTGATAATTTCGATTGTTCACTGTAACAAAACATTGGCAAATTGGGTGGTAAATAGCAAACATACAAATTGAATGGGTTGTCACTATGCAAATATATTAATAAGCAATAGACTTATCAGAACTCGATACAAAATATGTCTAATTCGTCAACTTAGATTTTAAATTCAACTCATGAAGACTCTCAATCTGATGATTTAGTTGTTATTTGAAGTGACTCTTAGATATTATATATTAACATCAAATTCTTCATATATTTGCAAGAAGTAAATTCCATATTCAATCTTTTGGTATTCTCACTCTTATGGTACTTAAATATTTCTTATCTAAACTTTGGATATAGATTAGATTGCTGAGCACACAGACAATTCAACTTATTAATAAAAATGTTTGTAACCGAAAAAATGATTATTTAATCCGTAAAAGAATGAACTGAAAAAGAAAAAGTATGGTGGCCTGTAATATATTATTTAATATTATTTAATATTATGTAATTTTGGTAACTAATTATTAGCAGAATGATAAATTATAATTATTCTGTGTCAGATTATTTAAGCTGTTGAAACTACAATGTCAATCATTTATTGGTATTTAAAACTTGCCTCCATTTATATTAACTCAAAACTGAAATAACTCGCTCAGGTCTA
Source organism: Hexamita inflata (assembly GCA_963988835.1). Taxonomy (NCBI): domain Eukaryota; phylum Fornicata; order Diplomonadida; family Hexamitidae; genus Hexamita; species Hexamita inflata. Next base: position 8,075 of record CAXDID010001023.1, read on the forward strand.
AACTTTGTCCTATATTTTGTTTTTTCAATAGTTAATTCTCCTCTTCGTTTTGTCCTCTTCCATTTACGAGTTCATTCAGTTTAAGAATTATTTTCTGCTCTTAAACACTATTTTGTTCTTTTCTGTTCTTTTAAGTCGTTTTTACTCAGATATTTTTTGTTATGAGCTGTCGTCGATTCTGAGCGCATTTGTGCTCAGATTTATGTTTCTATATCTTGTTTATTTAACCGTAAACTGCGTTCAGAAGGACTTTAAGAAGCTTAGTATATAGGACGCACACGAGTATTTTTACTTTGGAATAAATATTGTGTTGTTGGTGGGGCACGAGATTTTAACGTTTTTGTGCATCCAGAAAATGGAAAACGTTAAGTTGGAGCGGAACATGGTTATTGTGCGCGTGCAGAATCCAATTGACAACTATACAATTGTTGTAATCGGGCGGAAAGTCGGGATAGTGCGCGCCAAAAAGTGATATTATTTATATATTTTATAAACAGTGTTTGTTACATGTAAAGAAACGAGCAGAAGTGTATATAGAAGCAAAAAGTGTAGTCAAATTTTTGAATTCACAAATATGTATATCTAAAATAGTTGTTTGATTCTATTAGAATATTAACACAGTACAATATTTTAAAAACACACGTAATTCAAATCTTTTGTGAACACAAAAATATTTGATGTTGAAAATGTGGTTACAGACTATATATAGCGTGTACACAAAGATACCAATCAATATTATAACACTACTTTTTCTAAGACTTTCGATTCAGCTTATAACAATAATAATTGAAATATTATAAACATTATAGTTACTTACGTGATACAAAGTAGAATATGATCATGTCCCACACACTCCACAATCATTATGTTGTATCTTCTTCAAATCACATTAAATGAAGAACTTTAACCATAAAAAGTTGATTTAATGTGTGATATATGTATTATAACCGTCGATTCCGTTTACACATATGTTGAAGATCTCGATAATGAACGCGCTGTCGAAGCATTCTTAACGAGTGTCTGCCAATACGTTCCACATGATATTTTTGGCTGGTGTGAAGAATTAATAAAAGTGTATTATTAATAACTTATTGAATCTATCTTGGATGGATTCCCGCCATATGAAGTTTGCGAATTAGTTGAACTGTGCTGATTGATATTTTGTTATATCTATCTTTAAATTTATAGTATAGGATAAGAATCTTAATCATAAAATCTTAAAAATGCAAAGGGTTTCTCTATGTAAACTTCTAACCAATTATTGAAATATACATAAAGCTTTTTTCTATAAATGTACAATATAATAGTATAATATATCAAAATATATCAATAGAATCAAAACATTAATCACATGATTTTACATGCAGACATTATGAAAAGATAATAAATAGAACGAAAAAGTATTTCAATATACTAATTTTGGATACATATACTTTTCTTACAGGAATTTAACAGACTTAATTGTATTCAACAATTAACAAAAATATATTATCACTCCTCATTGTATGTTTTAGTTAATTTATGTGATGCTTTCCAATGAAATCTTTAAAATAGATTTAAAATGTGATGTTTGTGTGATTGTTATTGACTCAGTATATGCGTATGTAGAAGATCAGGATAACGAGCAAGCTGTAACAGAATATTTAGGCAAAGTCTGCGAGTATATCCCTCAAGATCTGTTCAATTGGTGCGAATAAATGATATAAACCTATTATTAGGTATTAATTTAAGAAATCGTTGAAGGACACCCTCCATACGAAATATGTTAGTCTCTAACATTGTGCTGAAATATAAACTATATTAATATTATATACATTAACCATATTATGTTAATTACCATATATAACGTTAAAAGACATAATTTCAGCAATTTGTACATTTCATGTTCTAATGTACAAATTTTAGAAATACTACATTCTTAAAATTATTACTTTTTTGGCACAAAAGGCGTAAATATATTAATGATGTCTTTTTCATTTTCAGATTCAGAATAGTTGAATTTTATTTTTCAAATCTTATTATCATTGTATTGATGCATCTATTAATAACATAGTAAACGTATAATGTCAAAATTTGTCCCACACACCTCAACAATGATTTCTCTACTTTCTATTATCTTAAGCCAAGAAGTTGAACCAAAATAACTCGATATCATGTGTGATGTATGCATTATAGCTGTTGATTCTGTATACAGTTATGTAGAAGACGTACAAAACGAGAAAGCCGTTGAAGATTTCTTAGATGATGTTTGCTAATATATTCCATTCGACTTTTTCAACTGGTGTGAGCAATTGATCGCTAAGTACTACGAATAACTTGTCGAAGCTGTCCTGGATGGATATCCACCATATGAACTTTGCAAGTCCCTTACCCTTTGTTGAATGATATATTTTGTTGTATTTATCGTCAATGTATTATATAGAAACTGTGTATGAATTTTTCCAGCGCTTTTTACATTTCACTTCGCTAAATGAACATTGTAACTCATTCGAACGACTTTCACGCCGACGACTGCCTTTCGACTTTCTTCTTAAAGCAGATTTTTGACGTAGCCAGTGTTGTCAGATCCCGTGATGAGGAGATTATAAAGAAAGCTGACATTGCTTACGATGTTGGTGGTATTTACAATAAGGCCTCTTTGCGTTTTGATCACCATTAGCTCGGTTTTAACGAGTTTTTCCCTAATTCGACTGTTCCTCTGAGTTCGGCCGGTGTTATATACCGCGATTTCGGCCGTGAGATCCTCCTCAAGCTCCAACCGGATCTAACTCCGTTACAGCTTGATTTCCTTTACGATTTTGTTTATTTTTAGTTCGTGTAAGCACTTGATGGAAATGACAACGGAATTGATCCATATGAGTCCCCAGTAATAAATTACAATGCAACGCAGTCGTCCCTCGCCTCGCGCGTGCACCGCTGCAATTATATTTCCGATTTCAACGCAGCGGTAACAATTTGCGCTCAGGATTTCACAGATTTTGTGGTTTACGCCTCCACTCAGGTTCTCCCTTCATTCCCAGTTCTTCAAACAGCTTTTGAGAGCCGTTTTAACGTTCACATTTCTGGACGGGTTCTTTTGCTGAACAATTCGGTCAATAACTCCCTCTTGGAGCACTTTTAAAAGCAATTCGGCTGTGATATTCTGTTCATTGTTAACTAAAAAGCTGATAGAGTCTCGCTGAAAGCGCTGAGCGTGCCCGGGTCGTTCAAGAGTAAGCAGCAGCTGCCCAAGAACTGGTGCGGACTGAGGGATGCCGAGCTGGTTAAGGAATCAGGAGTTGAAGGCGGGATATTCGTACACAAAAACGGGTTCCTGGGTGTGTGGACTACTGTAGAGTAAGTTATGCAGGTTTTGGCCAAGATTCTGTGAAGTTATTTGAATATAAACAAATTGAATGAAAATAAACAATAGACTTAACACAATAGACAGAATTAACTATAAAATTAACGCATAAGAAATATAATGATTAATGAGCGAATGATAGACCAATCATTTGTAATCCAGTATAATTATCTTTATTAAAATATAAATTGATGCTCATTAAAACTCTGATGAGTGATTTTGGACAGAGTAACTAGTTAATATGTCTTCGTAACTCTTGCCGTTCCTATCATACATAATACCTTGAGACATTTTCTGTCTAATGTTGTTCACTATTGCCACGACCTATTGTTGTTCTTCGGATTACATTCTAAGATGGGATGGGAAGTGTTAATTCTCTAATTAAATAACAGTCTTTTATAACATATATAAATATTATAAAAATGGTTTAAAAATAGTTTGTAATTATTATTTGACCTCAAACTATTTGACCTCATTACCATTATTTTTGACTGGATTAGTATGCTGTTAACGTACAGATTAAAACTAAAGTTTCATTGGTATTTTTTGATAATATTATCATATTTCGCATTTTAATAATATTTTGAACTATGTACTAAGTAACTATGTACTAAGTAACAGAAATAAGGAACGTACGATAACATCATTTGTAAGTGTTTTCTGTGATAGAATTAACTGATTATTGAGTAGATGTTTTTGAGATGTACCAAAAGAGCCATATATTATTATCCATCTTTGTGTTTTAGTATTAATAGGTTACAGTTTAGTGAGTTAAATATTATTTTATTTCAATTCATTAATATTACTATTAAATAGTTCATTCTAATTCTGAAATACAACTAATATGATGATTTAAAATATCTTCATAGCTGTTGCCATTGTGATCAAACATAAGTCCGTTTGATATTTTCTCTCTAATAACCTTTATTTGGTTATATCTGTCCAATTGTTGTTCTTGTCTATTCATTCACAAGGTCTCTTGGGTGTGGTTGGTAATTGTTTACTGTGAGTATTCATATATCAACTGACATTGTTATTTAGAGTGATGGAGAAATATACAAAACTTTCTATTCTATATTTATGTATGTTATAGAGTAATGTAATGGAAAAAATGATTTAATTACCACCTTCACTCCAAATATTATTTTCAACTATTTTGTGCTACAAGAACTGTGTGATCTTAAGCTATTATATTTATATTATTTTGGTCAGACAGCACATTTTCCTCATTCCAAAACAGAAAGTTCTTAATCATAATTTTTTCATTAAAAGTGTAAAACATGAAATCAAAAATCATGTGTTTTAAATCACGTCCAGGGGATTCTCTTTCCTCGTCATTTGATGATGAATCTTCGTCAATCGTTCGAATCATAGCCCAACTTATCCGATCTATATATTGTAGCTCTTCTAAATTGAACGTTCTTGATTTGAAAATATTAAAAGTTTTAGATATATTTTTCTTAGTACTGTTAATAACATTTTAGATCAGGTAACTAAAAAATTCTGGAATTTTAGAATTATACGTTAGCTCATTGACCTCATTGTTCACTAATTTGTAACTAACAAAAAATATTTATCAAACTATACAGTGCTGGGCCCTCGAAATGCTTTTTTGAATTAGGAAGAAGAATGAAGTTTATTATTTGAATCTTACTTATATCACTGTCCGGCTCAATAATGAGTGTGTTCTCCCTCCTCATCAATGCACTCACTAACTCTATTTACTATTGATTTGTAAAGTGCTTCAATCACATCAAGGCCTGGTTGAGCCTTGGATAGCTGTGCTACAATAATTAAAGTATATAACTCTGTATATACTTCAATAATAAGTTTCAACTTTACCCAACGTTGTATAATTTAACAATCAAGAAAATTGATTTCTCATTATGAAATGGAAGTGGAAGATCATAAGTAAAATAACTGTTGTTTTAGAGTAGCATCAATATATTATTTAATGCTGGGCCCGACTAACCCACTTGATTCCATTCTTCAAGAAACAAAAATGCATTCATTATTTGTATATTGAGAATGAAAGCGACTGTAACTACCTGAATTATAATTCTAATTAAGCGAAGTACCCATACTTCATCTTGAGCTCCCGGTTGAGACTGAAAGAAAAAGTCCTCCATTGTTTTTCGTGATTAAGAAATACATAAAATAGTTTAGATTGACCCAGGTGAAGATGAACATGGAGGTCCTCTGTAGGTCCAGTGCTTGCGCTACTAGTTATAAATTACATATTGCGTCCGTACACCAATTGTTGGATCCTCTTATTCTTTTCTCCAATCCAGCTTAACCTCCATATATTTTCGAGATAAAATCTTTCATAAATTAGCTTTGTTGACTAAAACGTAGAAATTACACAGGGACATCTTAAAAAAGTGATATAACTAGTTCAGATTGGTACAATATTTTATGAATTCCTCCGTTGGACCCAGAAATGAAGAGAATACAAACGCTTCAGAACTGCCTAAGTTTGTTAAGTGAATTAGTTGACCTTCCCTAAACATCTTCTACCGTGTTTATTTTTGTCATTGCCGTCCTTTTATTGCATGTGGTAATTTCTATTTTTCCTTTTTGGAATATTAAATACCGACTTTGAATAGTCGATTATGATCTAATACGATCGAAATCTTATTTTTGGCCCTCTTGTGTTAATGAGTAGTTCATGAATAATCTCCAACTTGAGATTATTTATTGGAATTTGTCATCCGCATTAGAAGTGGCAAAATATTTTAATATATAATTACTCACATAGTAAACAAGAAAAATCATTTCCACATCCCATAACTGTAAATCCTGATAATATATTGTGTTTTAATCCATTCAAAACGCGTAGAGTATTTTTTTAAATTAAGATATACATTTTAGCCTCTAAACCTTGTTATAATCACATAATATTAATTCTGAAAATGTGAGGTGGAAATAATATTTGATCATAACTTATATTTCAATCATTATAAGTATCATTCCCATGTGTACAAGTAATACAATTGAAGATAGTCGAACAAAATGTATGTTATTTATTTGTTAAATTGATCAAATTATTTTTATATAATGGGCATGCCTGGACTAAATAAATAAGATCAACGACTATACTAAGATGAGACGTATCAGTATCTGATGTCAAATTAACAATTCATGGGAGCGTTAAAATCTATTTGTAAAATTTGTAGTTGGTTTCAGTGTTCTTAGGTAAATTTACAGGATTTTTGGTTGCGCAGTGCAGTAGCCTCTTATAAATCTTCAATTTTGGAACACTTATCCCAAAATCTTAGTTCTAAACAGTGTTCAAAACGATTAGATTTTTAATGCTTCTAAGCCGTAACCACAGCTTAATTTATGATTTGTACTTGTTCTGTAATAATTCAGAATCTCCAGTACTCTTATAGTGGTAGTTACAACAACGAGTGAATCTGTACGAGATATAAATCAAGAGCAGTGTTGGTTCAGTGTCTATACAAATTAATGGCTTGTCATTGATGCTTATAGAACGTTTAACGCGCAAATAAATCAATCTGTTGGACGTGATTCGTAAAGTTATCTTGCTTTAATAATTCTGTACTTATTACAGCTAATTTTAAGCTAAAATCTATCCATTCTAGGAAATAACTGTGTAAAATTAAGATTCAAACGGCAGCTGATTATTTCTTGCATTACACAGTCAACTATCAGGTCATGTGGATATTCCGCTCTTGAATTATGAATTGTCGGTTTCATTCTTAAATTGGAGGGGATAAAATTTATTTCATGCCTATCTCGGCCTTACCATGACAAATACCGATTTTAAGAGTTATTTCCATACCACTATTATTGAAGCAGATTATCATTTTACAATTTGGTGTAATTGTTAACACGTTAATCATGAAGGAGTATTTAACATGAATAACACAAAATATTAAAGCTGGTCGTATATTCCCAATAGAACCAAACTTAGTTTTAAGTTTAGCTATTGGTTAAAAGAAATTTTAATCAATTACGTTAGTGAAGTGGTTAATATTAAAATATATTCCAAACATATACGATTGTATAAAATAATTAATAAAATAGAAATTTTATGGGAGCATAAATAATGTCACTGCATATGTATTCATGAACATGATGGGTTATTTCTTACCATCAGTAAATGATTGATTGAAATAGTTAGGTTAGTACCTTACTTATCTAACTAAATAGTACTAAATCAGTAACATTCACGTTAACTTTATGCTAATTTGATATTGAAATAATATTATGTTAAAATAATAGGTCACTTGAATAATTTTGTGTGGTCAGCTCCGCATTTGCAGGTGTATTCTTTGCTTTTGGCTGAATATTTCTTAATATCGCTAGAGTTGAGTGAGCCGATCACGCCGATGCCAGATCTGTCTGATTTGAGTTGCATTATCATCTGCAATGCGGTGATGATGGCTTCAATGGATGTGCCTGGGGTCCATCCTTCTGGGTGGTAGTGAGTGAGTCCAACAATGCAGATGAGTGTGTTTGGACAATAGGCACCACTTTCATTCAGTACCATTACTTCTGGAGGTTTGTCTGGGTAATTGGATAAGTTCAACTAGCAGTGGTAGATTCCATCTTGGAACTCGGAGTCTTCTGGGCCCTTGAACGAGACGTGCCAGAGGAACGGGTTCTTTTTGTCTGGGAAGAACGCGGCCATGTTCTTCAGCTTCTTGATGTCGCCAAACTGCTTCGCGAGAATCTTCATTTTTGTTTGTTGGTCGGTCATTATCTTGGAGGTGGAAATTGTGTTTGATAAATATTGTTAGATAATTAAATTTTTTAACACTGAATAATTATTTAGTGCAGATGTTACTGATACAGGCATTTACTGGAATTAATGTAAAGAATATTAAAATACGGATGAATAAAGCACGGTTCTTACTCATTCTTTATTTATTTGATATGAAAAATTATTTAATCTCAATTAATCTCAATTATTTTTACTTACAGACATTTTCTGGAATTAATGTAAGGAGTAAACAAACAATAACGGGTCAAAGAATATTTCTTACTCGTTTTTTATTAAATTCTTCTTGTCTTGGAAGTTGATTAATTTGTAGTATTTCATATTGTAGTATTTCAAATGAATAAAAGTAACAAAGAGAAACAAAATTAGTTTTGATAAAATAATAAATTCGTTTCAATACTTTACTAATATCACTTAAATAACGCGGCGTGATTTGCTCCACATTTGCATGTGTACGTAAGACTCTTTTCTTTATCTTTTAATATTTATTTCTAGTCAAGTGATGTATATACACCAATGCCTCCTCTTCCAGTTGTAACCTACATCAACATTTGCAGAGCGGTGATAATTGCTTCTATAGAGGTTCCAGGTGTCCAGCCTTCTTAATGGTAATGAGTAATTCCAACTATGCAGAGAAGTTCGTTTGGATTATACGAGCCGTTTTCATGCAACAACATAACTTCCGGGGCACACTCTGGATAATGAGCTAGATTCAAGTGACAGTGGTAAATTCCGCCCTGAAAATCTGAATCTTGAGGTCCTTTGTACGACACATGCCAAATGAACGGGTTTGTTTTGTCTGGGAAAAACGCTTTCATGTTAGGATTCTTCGCTATTTCGCCAAATTATTTCGCCAGTATTTTCATTTTAGTCTATTTGTCTGTCATCAATAAAAGAAGTGAAATCATTATCAAATTAGGTTCAAAAGAATTAAAGAAAAAATAATTAAGTGACTTAAAAATCAAAATATATTATTTATAATTAATATTGATAAGCTATTAGAACTATACTTTTGCGACTCTCACATCATCATGACGTATATGAACGATACGATGAGGCAGCTGATGGACAATTTAACTTCTTGCATTTAATCTAATTTAATCAATTGCATTCTTTAATCTCAATTAATTAAAAAGGTTTAAATTAATATAATTTAAATTAATTTCATTATGAATAAGACCAAATAACGCAGAATCATGAACGGTGGCTGTGTTTTAAATATAGTATACCATTAACAGAAAGAATTATTTAAATATAAGGTAATTTTAAGATTAACCATTATATTTCATTTAAGATATTGTTCATATCCTTATTATTGTACTCTAATTCTTTTAATCTATGGTATGGAAATAATTAGAACAAAGTGTTAGAATTGTATATTTAAAGTTTAAATTATTAATGTAAACATATTTACATAAATCATTTATGATAAACATTACAATATTCACAGTTTATATATCAAAATCTAGTTTATATATCAAAATCTAAATATAAACTAAAATAGTGTTTCTAATTTACTAAAATTAACTTGAAAAATATGTTATATGTATTAAATGTGTCATTATATATCATAATTTATCTCCACACCAAATGACATCCACGTTTTAAGATTAAATAACTTGCGAAGCACATTGTTAAACATAATTATGTGACTATGATATAAATGATCAGGGTTCTATTTATTATTATTGCGTAAAAGGTATTTATAGATACGCAAATGATTGCAATTTTTATTGTGATAAAGGTTATTGTGATTACCAAAATAATAGGCCTTCCGGATATAATTGTACATCTGATTTTGGAATTTATAATTCTATTAATTCATGTTAAAAAATATGTGATACTGGCGTGTGTAATTCTGATTATAACTTAGGAGCTTAAAGAAATGAATATTTTTGTGAACCCAAACCTAATAAAGATATCTACTGGCTATTTCTGTTGATTCCTGTAGTAATTATAATGTTAACCTTATTAATATGGTGTTGCTGTAAACATATTGATAGGTTAATGATTTAAAAAGCTCTATTTTTTGAAAAGAATAAATTATAAGCTATGAAAGACATTAATAACAATGAAAATAAGTAAGATATACCTTAAGTTTAAGATAATTTGCTTTCAAGTTAAGAATAAGCGCAAATTAATATTCCAATTTAAAATTCATTAACAAATAAATAGAAGCCAGCAGGGCAAAATAACCAATCAGACCAGACTCAAGAAATCATGTTTATGACACTGTGATAATCTGTGATATTCACAATAATATTATAAACTATAAATATTATATATATTTGTTTTATCTTTTATCAGCGTTTTACAAGTACAAAATGATTCATGAATGCAATCAAGAAGTAAAAATGACTGTTGCCTAATTAACTTAATATAGACTCAGAGTGGCATTATTATAAATAGATCAACGGATTGAAAACGCGGATACGTATATCTGATTTGAAATGATTGGTTTATCTTAAAAGTAAAAAAAAATAATTATAGATTACTGATGATAATTCGAAGTATCTGTTTTATACGTCACTCAGAGTGGCATTGCTGGCATAATTGGCATTTGAACTACCTGTGGATTCTGAATAGTTTGGAACTGTGGATCATTTAGAGCCACCATTTGAACCGGCTGTGGTTGGTAAATAGGTTGCGGATAATAAATTTGAATTTGGTTCGTCCTATAATGTAATTTGTCTTATTGAGTTTGAGCAAGTGGGACGAACAAACCAGTCTGACCATTAGGAAGTGTTACCTCAGTTTTAACGGCTTGAATTATTAAATTGTCTCGTTCTTACTTCAAAGCTTATTTTTGAATCTTTTTGGCGGTTCTAGCTGCTCTTCTCTTCTTACTGCAACCACAAATGATTGTGGTGAGTAAAATAGCAAGCACTGGAATGAGAAGAAGCAAAAGGAACCAGTAACCGGATTATGGGTTGTCATGTGTGTAATTTATGCATGTGTACTCATAACGACTATGAGAATATGAATAGTTAGAATCACAATAACCGTCATAACAGTTATTGCAACATGCACTATATGAATCATAGATTCCATTTGGGATACAATTGTATTCATATCGTTAATGATAGCTATGGTAAGTTTCATTGCAATATCCATTCGAACAATTTGAATTACAACTACTTAATGTGTTATAAATTCCAGTGGGATTTTATTCACAAGTATATTAGTAATTTCTATATGTTTTTGTATATGAATATTTACAATACCCGTTTGAACATGCGCTTAGACATTCTGTTTTTTCATTGTAAGTCATCTGAAGTGGAATAATTAAATACAGTAAGATAAACTAGTATAATATCAACAACACCAATATATAATTATCTTTGTAAAATATACAAAATTCTCATTTGTGTTAAGTATATCGTATCTTATACATTTTCAAAATATAACTACTGTATCGTTTCAAATTCATTATACGTAATTAATATAATGTACTTTTAATCATATCATTTACATATTATAATTTGAAAATATTAATTTACTTAAATTATAATGATATTGTATTATTCAAACATATATAAAGCATTCTGAAATTAAGTATTCAAAGTACTAATTTACAAATTTAATACATGATATAAATGATAAAAATGACTCATTAACAATATTATAGCTGAATATAAAAATTCCATGGCAATGGGGTAGTTTCCACTCCGGACCTAAAACGACCCCATTGTCAATTCCATCATATTTTATAATAATCATGACAATCCGCATGTCCCACAATTACAATTCTTATATGATTATCTCCCCAAATCTTAGCCCTGAACTAGTAGGTAAATTCTTGAAATACACTTAAAATGAGTATATTATCTATTACTTTATATAATCTTATTATTTGATAGTATATAAAGATTAAAATTAAATATTCTCACTTAAATACAGTCATATGATCAACACCTCATTTACTGCAAAAAACCGTTAATTTATTGCGTTCGCGAGAGCGATTCGCTCTTTATTCGTTTTCACAATGTATCCGATTCTTTCTCCTGAAACGTTCATGAGAACAAAACCGAAATTGAAGTGGAAATTATTTTTATTTTTGAAAATTTTAGTTTTGTAGCTGATTTGATTTGATTTCAACATCAACTTTTGTTATACTACCACAGTAAACATATTTTGTTATTTGACGTATTTGTGTTTATTTATTTGACGTTATAAATAACATATATTATGTTATAACATTGTTGAACTGATTTATACAGGGGATTTTGACTATAATTAATCATTTGAATTTGTATCGCATTATTGTAATGATACACATACCATACATTTAATCCATTCATATTAAATCATGTTATATCATTTTTAACTTACACAGATTCTGCTTATTATTGCATTATATCTACGACCAATAGATTATAACTTTGTAAAGCATATAGTAGTGTGAACATTGACTTTTTTCTAAAACCTCTTGATATGTTCTTTTGATAGAATATTCTCTTTTTCTATTTTAAGATTATACATTATATCACGCATTTCTTCCAGCGATTTAATGCTGATAAAAGGCCAAAATACTCTAACATCTACCTATATTTTAACAAGCTATAAACTATTCCACTTCAATGTAAAAATAGCACACAACTAAATAGTGGTCTGATAGTGAGAAGTAAACATTCTTCCTTTGCCTGGAGCTTTTTTAGAATGATTTTAACTCGTATACTTTTTATTTAAATAGAAGCTATTCTCAGATTAAATGCTTCTACCACAACTGGCTCAAAACACTACCACTTGAAAAACGAATGTTAGTTCCTAGAAACAGCAGAGGAGGAAAACACGTTGCATTCAGAAACCAGACAGCTGATGTAGACTTATGGAAACTTGTGAAATAGTGCACCATGTTGTAGTGAAAGTAATTTATGAATAAAATACGATAATATTATGCTAATTCGTGTTTCCATCTAAATATAACTGTTAATATCGTATATAATATTTAAATCATTCTATAGATTCTTGTGTGCTTCTCTTCTTTCTCTTCTTCGGTTTATTTGTGGAGTCAGTTTCAGTTATTGTCTCTATGATATCTAAAACTGGCATGTCAACTGGTATTTCTTGTTCTGGTGGCGGTAAATCTAGAGGGCATAGATCAATTGTTTCATTTTATTGGTCTAAATTTAGTGAGGTGCTTTAGTCTTATATTTCTTATTGAGAATCGATTAATTACGATTCCCGTCTCTTCCTCTTCTTTTATTTCTAGTCGGATTCAATATCTTACGTTGGAACTGGTAGCGTTTCTTCTTGAATTAAATTTAGTGTTGAGCTTTCTTCGAGTACCAAAAGTTCAGTGAATTGAGAGTTTCTCCTCTTTTTACGTTTTTGCTCTGAGTTTTGTGATTAAACTGGATCTAGTAGTTGAACTTCCGGTTCAATGTCTTCAATTGTTTTGTTGTCGTATGAATTAATCTTGTCCAAACTGTTTTACTCTATTGGTGCTGTGATATTTTCAATTGAATTCTGGTTATTTGTTTCAATTTTAGGCTCAATAATATTTTCTTAAATAATTGGTATGTGCTGAACTGTTTCATTCAGTTTATCAACTTGTTCATTGCTTATTTATTTTTCTACTTCTAAATTATCTTACTGTATTGGCTCTAATTTTTGTACTTCTTGTTGTGGATTTTCAATTAATATATTTGGCTTTTCAATTTAAATTTAATTCGCTTCTTACTCCACAAGTGTTTCCTTTTTGACCTCCAACTCTTTCATTGGTTCATTTTATTTATTAGCATCTTTTTAAACAACCAATTAACTCATGGTCAGCTGTGAGTTTGCAGTGAATTCCCGCGGTCCATTCAAAATTCCTGGTTGAACCTTTTAAATTTAATGAGCGGATTTGACGAGAGTTCCTTTGTGTGTGAATTCCGGCTTCTTTATTTCTGGTTCGTAATTGAATTTTTGTTTTTAAAATAATTGATCGACGGTTGTGAACTTTGCCGTTTTCTGCTCAGTTATTGTTTGAGAGTTCAAAACGCTGTGAAGAAGAGAGCTTTCCACTTTCGTTTTAGGGGTGGAAGAGGTAATCTGCTGTTTTGTAACAGACTGAGCTAGTATTGACATTGGGCTGCTAGAAGGTTGTTGTTGGATTTGACTTTTGGTGAACGAAGCAGGAATGGTGGTGTTTCTAATTTATTTTAGGATTTGAGCGTCAATTGTTGATAAGTTGAAGCTGAACTGATAAAACTCTTCAAAAGTTACTTATTCATCGTTAACTGAAATATCAGATTCGATAAGTAAATTCGCGAGCTCCTGAATGAACATCAACTCGGTAAATGAAACAAAATCGTCCAATTTGTAATTAAAATAACTCATAACCGCTAGGAAACAGTAACAATTCAATTCACGCACACGATTCACATGAACATGCGGAGAATTAGCAGATGCGTACATAATCCCATCACGCAACACATTGAAAGAAGGAGGACTTGAAATCGACTTGTGTGTCATTTTACCACTTATTTGCATTGAGGCACGCTCACTATTTTACGTTAATTGCTTTAGAATGTACAAATCGATTTCCATATAGTATTTTTCCTTGTCGTTATCGCATTTGAAATGCTTTTGCACAAGCGGGTTGTAAATTTTATTCAAGCTATCTAGAATTTTCGAATATATTGTGTTTTTAGATTGTTCTGTTTACTTAGGGGAAGAAAATATGCTCAGCTCCATAATATCTTCATAAAATAAGTATTTCAACTGGTATTCTTGCAGGTTATTTAGCTATTTCTTCACCAGGGCTAGCATATTCTTGATTGAGAAGCAATTGCTTTAAATGTTTTCAGATTTAACTATTGCCTTGGAATTCGATCTAATAGTGGATTTGCTCTGACTTTGTTAAATGAATATGTTTTTTAGTTGGCAAAATTTATAATCTTATTAAACTCCTTTGTTAATGAACATTTGTGTGTTTCCGCTCCCGTTAACATTCAAGTTATGGCAGAATGGAATAAAATATAGTTTTTCAAGCATTTTTGCGCCAGTGTTCAAGTGCTTTATCACAGTTCTCATCAAAACTTCAAAGTTATACGCAGCTGTTAGTTGCTCTGGAATGACATAATCGCATTCAATTCCGTTTATTTTGAGGACAAAGCGTTAAATTTCTGCGTTCTTTATTTGTAAGCGTTTCAAAACATCTTGAATTTAAGGGGATAAAAACAAAACCTGTTTATTTGTATTCAAGTAACATTGTATCTTATCTCCAGTTTGAAACTAGCAGGGTTGAAGTGGTAATTTGCTGAATGAAGCAGCTAATGCATCAAAATTGCTGAACAGCGCTAGATTGTATTTGAATTGTTACTGCTAAATATACGCGCGAGCTTGCTTGAACTTTATGCACAGGCTGTTTAGAAAGCAAGCTGCGTATATTTTTTCTTCGTTGGTTCCAGTAGTGAGTTTTTCGATTTACTTGCTGTATATTTGCTTTCCGAGCATGATCCTGAGTATTTTTTCTTCGTCCTGTAGCTTGCATATATCGCAAATAGTTGCTAGGAGCAGCCCGTTTGTAGTGTTTTCACTGAGTGCTTGCAGGTAGCCTATTTATCGTATTTCTTCGAGCCTTTCTTTGATTTGGGCGTCTTTTTGCCCCTTAACGAGTGCTTGAATGATTTTTATTTTTTATTCCGCGTTGAATTTCTGCACGTTTAATCCCAAAACGGTTTCTTTGTATATTTAGTGGTCTTGCTCGAACGCTGTGTTAAGTAAGTCAATTTTGTGCGTGTTACTGAGCATTCTAAAAGAGCCGTACAGCATTTTACGCTCAGTCTCCTCTAATTCTAAATGAAATATGTCGATAAATCCAGGATCCATCTCCAGCAGCTTCAAGATGAGCGGGTTCTCCCCGTTAATTCTCGTGAGGACCAAATTCTGCCCGAATTTCGTGGTGATGAAGAACCGGTAGAACGTTAACCAATTAATGTTAATTTTATCAAAGAACCTGTTCTGGAACAAGAGCTTGTAAAACGGTGTGAGGAACTGAGGGAGCTCCTGTTGTAAACGCGTTTGCAAATATGATATATAGGACGCACACTCGGGCGCGTTCAAAGTCAGCGCCAAGGGAATTATTGGCGACTGGAGGACCTACGTCACGTAATTCGCCGTCACATTCGGGTACAAATCAACGGACGAAAAATCGTTCAAGGCAATCGCACGCTAAAGCTTAGACAACGACGTTTTGGAGCGGAATAATATAACACAGCGCGATTAAATATTTAAAGGACTGAAAAATCGGTGTTGTTTAAATGAAATTAAACAAGCCAAGGAATTTACTGTATGAATACATAATTCGATAACACAGCATAGTTAACTAATAAGCTTGTGAATATTAAAATATAATGAAAGAGAGATTCTAAAGAGACAAAAGTTACTTCATCACAAATGGTATCGCTGTTTGCAGATCAAAATAGCAGGAACGTTGAAGTAAAAAATAAATTATAATCTTGTTAATCTTGCAAAACAATAAAGACAAAATTATGTAGACCACTTTAAAATGTAAATCTTTAGGTAAAATATGAAACAGTATAAACAACAACAAATAATGAATAACAATTAATCAATAATTATAAGCGGCTTTGGAGTTCATGTAACGGATACGGGCTCAAAATACGAAGGATAATTTTCTAAAGGAATACAACATGGTTATGGTACAATGACTTATGAAAACGGAACCAGATATACCGGAAACTGGTTTAAAGGTAAATATTCTGGGAAAGGAAAGTATTACGGTCTTTCTAATTATTTCTATGATGGTGAATGGCTATTTAACAAAATGAACGGCTTTGGTACACTTATAACTCAAAAAGGTGATAAATATACTGGGAATTTTGTGAAAGGTTTATTCAACGGTAAAGGAAATATGATATACAAAACGGGAATCGTATATACCGGAGATTGGAAAGATGGTATGCCCCATGGATTTGGAACGTAAACTTTACTAGATGGTAGTATAGTACATGCTATTTTTAAGAATGGTAATTTTGATGGAGACGTTTCAATTGTATAAAGCAACGGAGAACGCATCACTTGTACTTTCACCAATAATAAGGTAAGTGGCGAAGTTGTTTCGTATCAGACGACTGGAGTAATTATTAAAAGATATTGGGAAAATAACAGCATGAATGGCAAAATTAAAGTTATACTTACAGACAAGTCAGAAATCTAAGGAGAAGTTGATCCGTTTAACGTTGTAAACGGTATAAAAACTGAACTAAATGGAACAAAAACGTATGTAAATTTTAGTTTAGAAAATGATGAGTTCAATAAGGAATTACATAGGATTATGGATTTTGTTAAATGAGTGTTAATCAATTTAATTGTCATGTTAATTGTAATGCATTATAATTCATACATTTATAGTTTTAAATCATATTAAATTTCATAAAATATTTAAAATATATTATTAAATTGTCCTATTATTGAAGTAATGTATTTATTAACAAATATTATAAATAATATATTTATAATTTTCACAATCTGATATAATAAAATGTTACATATGACTAAAATTATGATCCAGTAGTTTGGAAAATTCTCAAGCATGGAAATATTTGGTTATGAGAATTATATAATTATAATATCTCTGATAGAATCTCATTATGACTCTTAAACTCAAAGAATGTAGTATTTTGTTTATTGAATATATATAACTTCTATCAGCAAAAGGAACGCTGCAAGCTATTGAGGTAGTAATAAACTAATATGATAAGAAACGGTACTAATTGTACATACTGAGCATTATTCAAAATATTAATATTTTGCTATCTGAAAAAACATAACTGGTTTGATTGATTTTTGATTGAAAACAAAAAGTCTCCAAAACAGTGTATGCTGCCGGCTAACACACGGATCAAGTTCCGCTCCGATGATCCTCGCGATCAACTCCACTCCAACATGTCTGAACAACCAAAGACCAACCAGTGCAAGGCCCTTAACAAGATCAAGAGCTTCGAAGTGGATCACACGAAGATCCACAAGGGCATTTTCATCTCCAGAATAGACGACGACATCGTCACCTACGATCTGCGCATGGTCCAGCCGAACCTGCCTCCGTTCCTCGAGAACGCAGGGCTCCACAGCTTCGAGCACCTCCTCGCGACCTACGTGCGCAGCTCAGAGATCTCTTCCAATATCGTCTACGCCGGGCCGATGGGCTGCAGGACTGGCTTCTACCTGCTCACCAGAAACATAGACCACGCAACCGTCATTTCCACATTGAAGGAGACCATGAAGTTCATCGCCGATTTCGAGGGAGGACTCCCGGGCGAGAGCGAGGTGGAGTGCGGCAACTACCTAGACCACGACATCCCCAAGGCGAAAGAGTACGCCCAAGAGTTCTTGGACGTCATCAAGAACTGGACGGTCGAGATGATCAACTACTGACATGAACCATTTTGCTTGGTATTTATTCAATAAATTGAGACCATTTAGTAATTTAAACTTGAACTGTTTAAAAATAAATATAGTATATTAAATTTAAAAGTTGAACCACAGTCATTCTAACGACTGAAAAAGCTGGAGTGGTGTAGTTATTGGAGAGCTTTTTGAAGTTATGATGTCACTAATTCATTGGAGTGGGGAGTTCACACAATAAACAGAAGATATTGCTAGATATACAGTCAGAGTTTTTAAACTTATATTAATTTACAACTTCGTATATATTTTCAAATTTATACTATTTAGAATCCTTACTTATCTATTCGTAAAATACAATGATAACTTAACTACATAAACTTCTACATACATTTTTATATTTTTCAAGTTATAATGGGAAACCGAACATCTTCTAAGTAATTAGACAAATTCTGTTCTTGTTTAAATTGTGTATTTAATAAACAATATTGTTCAATAACAATATTGTTCAATATTGTTAGATAAATTCATAATGCATATATTAATATTAAATATATTTAAACAACCATCCACTTCAATGAAAACAAATACTTTTGATAAACTTAACAAAACTCTTTTAAGACTAAATGATTAATTATACGAAAAATAGTAAATTGTACTGAAGCTACATAATGACAAGATTTAAATGGCACTTCTTACAAACAACAAGAAATTCTGCATAGTAAAATGCAAAATTTGAGTAAGAGAATAAAAAGCTCCATATAGTTCTTAATTGTTAACTATCAGAATCCCAAAAGTGCGATTTGATCATAAGTGAGTTGGAGAACAAAATATCGTTTTTGGAGCACAACTACAACAATCTGAAAGACATTAATGAACCATAAGTCAGAAAACTTCGATATGATTCAGTGGATGGCAACGATATCCCTCATCGAACTATCAAACGTTAGGTTCAAACAGGAGAAAATGACTCGTTCTTTTCAGGAAAGTGAGATATTATCAACTCTTTGATAATTTAGTATTACTACAGTCAATCAACCACCACGATTGATGATTATAAGAAGGCGAAGCAACACTGGATTTCGGCTCGAAATAACTCAAACGACCAACACAAATCACAAAATTTTGCTGTGTCAAAAACCTTCAAAATCGTGTTAAAATGTGTGAGAATAATATACTAAAAGACACTAACAATTTAATAATATTAATTAATCAAATATCAATCTATTTATAATTAGATAACATGACTCACTCAACAGCAACAAACCAACACTACATCTAATTAAACTGTTGATATTTTATTATGTTACTTACATGTTATTAAGATAAATAGTGTGTATTAAGTGTATTATTTTAAAGAGAAATAAAATAAAAGTGTAGATAGTCATGTAATTAGTAAAATAATAGAATATTTGATATCTTATAAAGATTTGTAAGTAATAGTAGTTTGACGTTGGAATTGCAAAATTTCAACTTATTTCAACTTAGCAAAATATGTTATATTCGTCATGTTTCTTGGTGTGCTATTAGTTAAAGCCCGATTTTTTACAGATTTTAGCTAGAAAATGAAGACATAAATTTTTATTAAATACATTTATTAAATATCAAAATTTTAGAGCTTTTTCATCTTAAAAATTCATTTGGTAGTTAGTATACTGAACTTTAACCATTGAAGGCCTTTCAATTAGAAGGTCAAATAATAATATGAGCCAATGTAATAATAAAATACATTAAAATACATTCAACTGTAATTTATTGGTTCAATTTAATATTAAATGACTCACTTAACTCTAACTTTATCAATAATACAAAGGATATTTTAATCATTCCATTATTGTAATGTATTTAGTGTAATACTCATATATCGATTATTATATTATTTGACGCATAATTTATCTATTCCACTTTAATAGGGGATATAGTGTTATTAATTCCGATAATTATCAGAGTAAGACAGTTTTATATATCTCTTTGCAGTTAAAATGAATCAATTCAAGAAATAGGGTAGAAAGAATAAACTAGTTATGTCAACAGTTTAACAATAATTAATAGTAAGTAAGATTTTGTGTCGTTTACTCCATTTCATCAATTAATATCAAATACATCTCATCCGTTATGCGTAGTTTAAGAGTGATTGAACTCTTTTATATTCCTATATGGCAACCCTATCGCTTTGCATTAATATTTTACTTGTTATATTTTATTGTTACGTAAATATGTATATCATATATTAAATCAAGAAAAAGTATATATATCACAATACCCGTTTCCCATAATTATTTCAGTTCATTCTATGAACTTTTGGAGCATTGTACTGGCGTTGACTCCTTCTCCGACCGTATTCTGCGGTAATATAAACGTAGAAATGTAGTATAAACGAAAGTTAAGTGAGTGGGATATATAATACTAAACCAATATAACTAAACTATAAGTATTAAACAATATCTCAATCTCACTGTTTTTATTGATCTTTTAACAAATAGTAAACTAGGCAACACGCTAAAACTGCTATTAAAACACCAAAAATAATGATAGATTCTTTCCAGACACTGTTACTAGTTTCCATTATCGTATACTAGAGTTGACTTAGTTCAGAAGCACTTTCTGCAAAATAGACTATTTAGTCTCTTACATTAGTTTTCATGTTGCGCGTCATGTTTACCTAGCATTCTTTCTTATCTCCAAGTGAATTTTCACACGTGATTGGTACTGTAGCCGTTTTTCTGGAGAAGTTTACCAGTTATGTCACGCCATATTGCTCAACCATCTAGTATATATCGTTTTATAATTGCATTCCAAAGTAATTTAAAGTTATAGATACTGCTGGTCTATTACATCTTTCGAGTTGTTTTGTCCAAATTACTACTTCTAAACGATTGTTGTAAATATGCATTACGCGTTAATTGACACAAGTTCTTTTGAGTTCGATTGGTTTCGAACTGAAGTCCAAGAGCATTTGGCTGTTTGTATCAATTAAAACGACAAATAGTTGAATCTATGCTCCTTAAAACTCATCCGAATCAATGAGTTATCTTTTTAATTCTTCATTGATCTCGGAAAATTGAACTAAATAAATAGAAACAAAGCTGTTGAATGAAATTACCTTTTATAATTCAATTGCACGACTAGAAGTGGTAATTAAAGCGGTTACCTGAACAAAAGTTGCTTTCTCCTTCAAATACTGAGCATAGGAATACCGTGGATCTGCGCTCGGAACCTCCAAACAGGGAATACTGTTCTAGAATCCCGTTTTGAATATCAGGCCGTTCTCGTTTATCGTCGTTTTGGGCGTCATCGCGCTGAAGCAGCCCATCGAGTTGTCGCTGAACTTGTACTCAGCGATAGCTGTGATCGAGGCGGTAGTTGACTTTACGAAATAATCCAGAGACAAGCGTATCGGAGTGGAAATGTTTTGCGTTACGGTTGAAATCATGTTCTCGAGCGCGGATCTGTCTGCGGCGGAGTACTTTGACGACTCGGAAGCTGAACTCACGTCCAAAAGGTAGCGCTTGATCGACAAAAATTATGTGTTCGAGGTTTTGTAGTCGTCTGGCTTCACAAAGACGTTTGAATCATCGATTTCGTGCACGGGAATACGCAACCACTTATTTTCACTGTAGTACTCAAAAAATACCGTAAACGAGACCACGTTACAAAATAGCGGCTCAACCTCGAACGAAAACCAGTTATCAATCAGAGAATACGTGAATCTAGCAGAAGAAAAACAAGCCGTTTGATTCGATAACGTGTGGAATACGTCAGCAACCGAACCCTGTACTTCATACTCTCCATCCAGTAAAATCTTGAAAGCACCAAACTACGCATCTAGAATTTAGTCATACAACGCCAAACTTGAGAACTGATAGGAAATAGTAATATTTTGATTGTACAGATATGTGAACGGAATTCCTGTTCCAGAAGATGGTACTTATACTTTTCCATTTAGAGGCGACTATAGAAGAAATATTGCGCTCGAAGACTTTCCATTCAAAACTTGACACATGTTGTCGGTTGGAATGAACTTCATTAAAGGGTTGGGCAGTAAATTCAGAGTGAGAGTCCTTGTGAGTCGGTTGCCAACCAGGGTTGAAGCAGGTGAAAAGCATTACTTAAATGTGTTTTCTGCCATTACTTAATAAATAAATATCATATTTAAAAAAGAAGTGATATTGTAGGTTGTAATAATAATATATACACATAAATAATTATATAAATGATTTTTTTATAAATTACAAAATACAAAATACTTTATTAAATACTGAATCAAAATACTCAAAGTAAAATATCTTGCGTATAATACCATTGTACTTTGATTTATTCTTGTTTCAGACATTAATAGTACAGTTATTTTTCAATTTAGTGTTCAATTCAGTTATTAATTTCTGTAAATTTTTGTAAATATCTTATTAATTTATTAAACAAAGAGTTAGCTAATAATAACATTTCAAATTATTTCTAGATTCGTTGTGGTGTACTCAAATATAAAGTAAAGACTATTTTTGATGTCACAACGATATTATAGTTCTGAAGAAAATGTGATCGATAGAGAAAAAGGGTATAGACGTACTAGTGTGGTTCCGAATAAATCGGTTATAGAAGACGAATGAGAAGACGGAAAATGAAAATGAAAGTATTTTGAGCATTATTATTTGAACTGAATAATAAATAATACAACAATAACAATAATAACATGACTCACTCAACAGCAACAATCCAACAATACATCTAAACGCAATAAATAAATATATACTAGTTATTTTACTATACAATGATGAAACAACACACTTAATTAAATTTTACAGCTAATTAGAATGTTTTCCTAATGTTTTTTTTGTGTATTTTATAAATATTCAATAATGTTAATAATTAGCATAAATTTAGCGTGTAATATTGAATTAATGAATTTATTGGCATTAATTGTATTTATTCACGTTAATTGTACATTTTTAGCAACGATTTCTTAGCAACGAATTTCAATGGAGAATTTTTGTTGCCAATCTTGGTCGAAATCTCTAGGTGAGTTTATACTGTCCTCTATGTTCTACGCAATTAATAAGCGGCTGCCAGTCAAGGCACGTCTCAAGAAACAAAAAGTGATATGCATAAAATACTCTAAAGAATACTATTAAGAACACTTGGATGGAAAAGAATATATTATTGAATTAGAGACTTAAGTAAACTTCTTTGGTTCTATTGAAATCCAACCACTTGCCTTCCAGAACTTGAAATCAAAAAATGTGATTTGCTCCTCACTTTCAAGGCGACCTAGGTCTAACTCGCTATAAATGAATATGAAGTATATTGTGATATTGGTGTCAGTGCTAAGCTACACTCGACTTGAATATGGCAAGATTAAAATTATGAGTTTTCAATTTTAAAGTGAAATACAAATTGAAGTGGGTGTAATTAAAGTAGGCTTCACTCATAATTGTGCCGGGTAGTGATATAACTGTATTAAACTTCAATCTATTCTCTATATCAAAAGGACACTTAGGTTGCCGACCACTGTATGCTTTTTCGAAAATAATTCATCTAGTATTTTAAGACTTGTTATTACGCGGCTAATAGCAAAATACAGATCCCAGCAACTGGTCTCGGGATTCCTTTCGTGTACCAATTCAACCAGGAAGCCAAGATTTAGTATCAGGTACCGAATAAGATCTTACTTTACGCTCAATATGGCGGTTATTCCGTTTATTTGGACGGTGAGTACATGTATTTAAGCAATGAAATTCAATAGAAATTTCGTTAAAATATTTCAAGCATTAAGTTTTGCTTTTATGTAATATTCTAAGTACATATATATTCATGTACAAAATAGTACACATCATCATTAATTTTATAGTTAATGGCTTTATTATCACCGATTGATTTTATTTACATATTTTCTTGCCTGTTGAAGTAAATTATAATTTACGGGAAATTATTAGAGTGGAATTTAGTGGAATATCATAAAATGTATATAAATATATAAAATAATATCAAATATTAAAAATCTCCCAACCCCATATTGACACATCTATGAGTATCAGATCAGTTTCAGACATCTTCCACATTCTTTCGAATCAAACGTCCTGTTTTTCCTCATCCAGATTCACGTTCTCTCTTCCAGATTGGTGGTTAGCGTTCGAGGTTGAACCGGTATTCTGGGACGAACTACAAAGTGTCTTGAGTCCAAAATGAAAATAAATGTCAATTTTAAATTTAACGATCACTGATATTTCTCCGATTAAACTACACAGAATTTACAAAGAGTTCGATAAAGACGATAATGAGATATAATGAGTGATACCGGAAATTATTTTAATAATTTGTTTGGAGTGATGCTTTGTATTTGTGATTAAAATATTAATTCAGATTATTTCACACCAATGAAAGCATTTAGTGAACCTCTTGTTTAATCATCTTTCCCGCTGTTTGCATTACAGTTATCTGATGATTTAACTGTGATTGGAGGCGGTGGTGGTGCGTCCAAGTCTGGTGTTCCGAACCAAGTGTAGGTTTACAAAAATCAGGAGCTTCTAACTCATTACGATTTTGGCTCTGATTTGGTGATTGCGTTGTATTAAATTGAGTAAACGACCAATTACATAGTGTTGACCACGAAATCGGTTAATTTATTGCAGCTTGAGGCGGACAAATTAACCCTTATCAATTCCCATGCTTTATCCGAGGAGCCTTAGGGCTATTGCTACACTCCCGATTTTTTGGTTGTTGGTTTTCCGAATAAGCTCGTTTATTTCACTTTCAACGGTAAAGTAACTATTGTAGCCACTCAAGACATTAAAGATAATGTGAAGATAACGAGGATTTAATCGTTCGCGAAGAACTTTCTGGTGGTGATAACGAAACAGAATATCCTCAAAATTGCTCTCCCGAAACAGTTTAACGAAAAATCGGCCGAGGATTAAAAGGAAATTGAGATCGAGTACCCGAACGCGATCGTTCAGCTGAACGAAAACACAATAGCAACCCTCGTAATGAACAAGAAGACGAACAAAACAAATTTAATCATATTTGATCAGGACTTTAAGGTCATCAAGCACCATTTCGTAAAGGGGCTGATCACGAACTTGGTATACAGCGGTGAATTATTCTACACCATGTCCAGCGAAGGGCTCATCCAGGTTTTCGACTACTCGTTCAAATTACTCCTGAAAAAACAAACGGAAATCACAGAAATGATCACCAACATGCAAGTTAACAACAAACGCATCGTTGTCACCGGAATAGACGCATTCCAAACCATCAAGCTCGAAGACAAAAGCGTTTCAATGTGCGCGGCAATGTCCATCAGCTGCCTCATCGTATCGTTCATATACGTCATGATGATGTGAGAGTTCTAATAGCCTATCAATAAGTTAGTTATACATAATATATTTCGATTTAGAAAATTAACTCAATTATTTTTTCTTTAATTCTTTTGAACCTAATCATTAATTCATTATGTTGAATCAACATTGTTGATACTATATTCATGCAAATATAATATATTCATTATATTTACTTTAATAGTGATTTCACTCCTTTTATTGATGACAGACAAATAAACTAAAATGAAAATACTCGCGAAATAATTTGGCGAAATAGCGAAGAATCCTAACATGAAAGCGTTTTTTCCAGACAAAACAAACCCGTTCATTTGGCATGTGTCGTACAAAGGTCCTCAAGATTCAGATTTTCAGGGCGGAATTTACCACTGTCACTTAAATCTAGCTCATTATCCAGAGTGTGCGCCAGAAGTTATGTTGTTGCATGAAAACGGCTCGTATAATCCAAACGAACTTCTCTGCATAGTTGGAATTACTCATTACCATTAAGAAGGCTGGACACCTGGAACCTCTATAGAAGCAATTATCACCGCTCTGCAAATGTTGATGTAAGTTACAACTGGAAGAGGAGGCATTGGTGTATATACATCACTTGACTAGAAACAAATATTAAAAGATAAAGAAAAGAGTCTTACGTACACATGCAAATGTGGAGCAAATCACGCCGCGCTATTTAAGTGATATTAGTAAAGAATTGAAACGAATTTTTATTTAATCAAAACTGACGTTGTCTCTTTGTTACTTTTATTCATTTGAAATACTATAATATGAAATACTAAAAATTAATCTACTTCCAAGACAAGAAGAATTTAATAAAGAACGAGTACGAAATGTTCTCCGAACCTTATTGTTTATTTACTCCTTACAATAATTCCAACATATGCCTCTGTAAGCAACATCTCTGCTAAACAACAACTCATTATCATCACTAAATACTATTTACCAATATTTATCAAACTCAATTTCCACCTCCAAGATAATGACTGACCAACAAACCAAAATGAAGATTCTCGCGAAGCAGTTCGGCGACATCAAGAAGCTGAAGAACATGGCCGCGTTCTTCCCAGACAAAAAGAACCCGTTCCTCTGGCACGTCTCGTTCAAGGGCCCAGAAGACTCGGAGTTCCAAGACGGAATCTACCACTGCTAGTTGAACTTATCCAATTACCCAGACAAACCTCCAGAAGTAATGGTACTGAATTAAAGTGGTGCATACGAACCTAGCTAACTCATTTGCATTGTTGGACTCACTCACTACCACCCAGAAGGATGGACCCCAGGCACATCCATTGAAGCCATCATCACCGCATTGCAGATGATAATGCAACTCAAATCAGATAGATCTGGCATCGGCGTGATTGGAACACTCAACTCTAGCGATATCAAGAAATACTCAGCCAAAAGCAAGGAATACACCTGCAAATGCGGAGCTGACCACACAAAACTATTCAAGTGACCTATTATTTTAACTGAAATAAAATAGATATTTATATTAAAATAATAAGTTTATCATAAGTTTTCTAATGTTTTCTTCATCACACTTGTTCAACAATTATAGAATCATGATCCTATACAATTATGCACTTTCCACTTTTGTATTGCTCTAACACTTACAAAAAGTCAACTATTTAGTTTTCTCTTCCTGTGTATTGTATTTTCCCGTTCATCAGGGTTGCTTGGATATTATAATCACTTAAAGTTAAATGATTTGCTTCAGAATTTTGTTCTAGTAAATTAGATTGGTCATTTCTAGCTAAAAACTCATTTGAATCGGCGGTGAACAACTCAACCTCATTAATCTAATTTTTTATTATTTATAACAATATTTTTTAGTTAAAATTAGCTTTTTTAATAGATTTTTTAAATGCAAATATAGCTATTTGAGGTTTATTTATAAATTTATCTTTCATAAACTATGTTAATTTAATTTATTCCACCTACTCAAAATTTTAAGTTTCTATTTCTATAATTAATGGTGTTTCAATAACTAATTCATTTATATTAATGTCAATCTGTTCTTGGCTAGGGTCTTTCGAAGTTAAATCTTGAAGAAATATAGAATTAATTTTGTATTAATTGGAATTAATTAAATCAATTTAACTATTGATCTCTTTAAGTTTGCTTTTTGAATGAGTGTTATTACCAGATGAAACATTTAACTCAGAAGAATAAATACACTGGTAAGAATTAGATGAAATAAGAATTTATAATGGTTATTATCGTTTCTTAATGATATTTATATCAGCTAAGTTAATAGAATGTTTAAATTTGGTTACAATGTTCAAAATCATGTTTTGTTTTTGTAGTTTTGCTTTTGGCTGAAAATCACTATCTTTCAACAATTTGATAAGTTAAGTCAATGCATTATGAAGTATTTTAAGTGTTTATATTATATTATCTAGAAGTTATTGTGATGACAATGTCTAATAATCGTTCATTCTATTCTATATTAAAGTGGTGTACTTCTTTTTTTAGTAAAATAATACATTATATAATAATATATAAATCATCACAATTTATTATTAGTGATGTAACAGGTAAAACTTATATTATGAATTAAATACACATAAATTAACGGTACAACTTTATATAGCAAAAATATCTAAAATGGACATCTAATACGTCAAAATCCACATTATACTAAGAGGCCTTGGCACCGGAGTTTATGCATCGCTCGGTGACTTCGGGTTCTTGATTGATAACCAGATGTCACAAATATTCAAGTGGAACATGCTAGAATTCAATATCAAGAGCTACTGCAACAAGAAAATATTCGATTCTTTCAAGGATCGATTCTAAATTGAGTTGGAACAAGTGCGTCTCGAGGAAAGCATCTTGCTGCAAGACTACACGCCATATCAACATGTTTCTAAGGAACAAGAAACTCTGAAACAGCGAATCAACCTGGTGGGAAACAACTTTGAACAGATGCAAACCAGCTTCGGACTAAATATATTAAATAAGATTGACGTGGAGAAGTTCAAAAACGGTAATGAATTAAGGGGTAACGAAGACCTGCTTGCTAAAATGAAGGAATCATACATATACGACAGAGTTATGGACGAATGACGGATTTAATAATTTTCAAAATTCGTGTAAATTTTACCAAATTTTACTTTATATTGGAATTTTCGCCAAAAGCTACAATTGTGCTAGATAGCGAGAAACACGTTAATTGATTCGTTCCGCTCCAAATTGATTCCAACTTTGATTCCACTCCCTCCCTTAACCAAATGATTGAGACCTTTGAATTCCAAGCCGAAATCTCACAGTTGATGAACTTAATCATCAACACCTTCTATTCCACCAAGGAAATCTTCCTTCGTGAACTTGTTTCTAACTGTTCCGACGCCTGCGACAAGATATCCTTCATGGCTCTTACCAACAAGGACATCTTGGGTGAACAAAGAGAACTCCGTATCGACGTTACTCCAAACGCTGACAACAACACCCTTATCATCAAGGACACTGGTGTTGGTATGACCAAAGCTGACCTCGTTTCCTGCCTTGGTACCATCGCCCGTTCTGGTGCCAAGCAGTTCATGGAAATGGTTCAAGAAGGTTCTGACGTCTCCCTCATCGGTCAATTCGGTGTCGGTTTCTACTCTGCCTACTTAGTTGCCGAGAAAGTTATCGTCGTTTCCAAGCACTCTGATGACGAATGCTACAAGTGGACCTCCACCGCTGGAGGTACCTACCAGATCGAAGAAGTCGACAGACCAGACATGATCCGTGGTACTGAAATCACCCTCCAACTCAAGGAAGACCAACTTGAATATCTCAAGGCTGAACGTCTTGAAGAATTGATCAAGAAGCACTCCATGTTCATCGGCTATCCAATCTACATCCACAAGGTTGTTGAAGAAGAAGTCGAAGAAAAGAAGGAAGAAAAGAAAGAAGAAGAAGTCAAGGAAGGCGAAGAAGGCAAAGTTGAAGAAGCCTCTGACGAAGAAAAGAAAGAAGACGGTAAGACCGAGAAAAAGAAGGTCAAGAAGAACGTCACTGAACACATCAACGCCAAGACTGCCATCTGGACCAGAGATCCAAAGGACGTTACCGAAGATGAATACAAGGAATTCTACAAACAGATCAACCCAACTGACTGGGAAGGCCACCTTGCTGTCTCCCACTTCCGTGTAGACGGTGCCGCTCAATTCAGAGGTATCTTATACATTCCAAAAAAGGCCCCATTCGACATGTGGGAAACCCAAAAGAAGAAGGTTGGTATCAAGCTCATGGTCAAGAAGGTCTTCATCACTGAAGAGTGCACTGACATCATCCCAGAATGGTTAGGTTTCCTTAAGGGTGTTGTTGACTGCGACGACTTACCACTCAACATCTCTCGTGAAATGTTACAAAAGAACAGAATTGTCAACACCATCAAGAAGAACTTGATCAAGAAGGCTTTGAAGCTCTTCAAGGATCTTGAAGAAGACAAGGAAAAGTACGAACAATTCATGAAGAACTTCGGCAAATCCATCAAGCTCGGTATCCACGAAGATACTGAAAACCGTGAAAAGCTCGCCAAGTTGTTGAGATTCAGCACCACCAAGTCTGGAGATAAGAAGACCAGCTTCGACGATTACATCACCCGTATGGCTGAAGGTCAAAAGAACATGTACTATATCACTGGTGATAACATGAATGCCATGAAGGAATCACCATTCCTCGAAAGATTCCAGAAGAAGAACATCGAAGTCATCTACTTTGATGATGCCATTGATGAATACATGGTTCAATCTTTGAAGGAAGTCGACGGTAAGCAACTCAAGTGCATCACCAAGGACGGTATCGATCTCGAAACCACTGAAGATGAAAAGAAAGCCCAAGAAGAAAAGAAGGCTAAGTACGAAAAGCTTGCTAAGGCCATGAAGGAAACCCTTGGAGACAAAGTTGAAAACGTCCGTGTTTCTGGCGATCGTCTCGTTAGCTCTCCATGCATCCTCGTCACAAGCGAATGGGGCTGGTCCGCCAACATGCAAAAGATCATGAAGCACCAAGCTCTCCGTGACGACAGCATGGCCAGCGTTATGCAAGGTAAGAAGACCCTCGAAATCAACCCAGACAACACTATCATCAGATCCCTTGCTGAAAAGCTCGAATCTGACGCCGAAGCCGTTTACGTTAAGGACATCACCACCCTTCTTTATGAAACCGCCATGATCCAATCTGGTTTCGACGTTGAAGACATCAGCAACTTCGCCAAGAGAATCTACGGTATGGTTAAAGTTGGTCTTGGTGCCGAAGACGAAGTAGCTCCAGCTGCTGAACAGGCCGTTCCAAAACTTGAAGAGTGCGACAACAATGAAGACATTGACTAGGTTGATTGAGCTATTATTTTGAGTTCATTTAATTTATATATTTTGTAATTTTATTTTTATTGTTCTTAAATGTACTAATTATAAATAACATAATTTATTAATACTATATAGATGACAATAGAAATTAATGATTTATATTCTAAGGATATATGATTAATATCGCTGTTATGATCTCATTTCTTCAACAATTAAGTTAATGTAATTTTAGCATTTGCGCTACATTTGTATTTAATTCTCTTATGCCAGTGTTCACATTATCTTATGATCGTACACAGTTATCATGTTGTCTTCCACAATTATTATAATTTCTTCGTATCGAATTCCAATAATCTATTCAATCTTCATTCTATGCTTCAAAATAAAATTATTGTCATTATGCTCAACTTATACCATTATTGCCTCATAAGAACATATTAATCATAAAATATATAATTTAATATAACCATAATTAAAGTGACATAATCAATACATTGTTGCCTCTGCATCTGTGGTTGAAAAGGTACGATTAACGTATGCGTAGGAGTATCAAAAATTAATTATATTTTTCTTGCGACTTAGGGTTTCCTGTACGGACGACCAATATCACAAAATAATATTATATTAGAATTAGCTAAATTTAATTTAAAACGAAAACAATATGCATGCATGTTAAAATAAAAGACTTTATGTCACTTTTAAAAGTCCATTGCAGTCTTTTGAGCATCACCTCCATTAGCTTCTAGTCTTTAAAGGATATCAGAATCTGGAGCGGTAACGCCTAACATTTTGACTATTTCGAGTTCATTGGCATATGCTCTACGTAAACCATTAATATAAGCTTGATACCCAAGCTTAATATTGCCTTAGTCGAGTTTAGACTTTCGGGCAACATACTAACCAAGTAATAAATCTTTAATGTCAATTAACTCCATTAAGTTATAGATTGTAATCATGTTAATTCTCTTTAAGTCTTCAAAATGATCTTTTTAATGATAGTTTTCAAAATTTTATCCTTCTTTCTTTTTAAGAGCTTCTTCTAGAATGATAACCATAACCGCTAATTCAGTAAACAGGTTTTCAACAAGAACAGTGGTGATGTTTTATTTTTCTAATTAGTCTAGCTCATAAAAATCGCTTTCTGGACCTTTGAGTGCTTATGCCTTATATGGTTATTCACCTTGAAGTGCTAATGGTACTTTATCACCTAATTCACGTTTGGCTATCTCAATATTTACTTAATTTTGGAAGTAATGGTCTTAAAGATAATAGCTTAAGTAAGTTTATGGGAATATTTCTTAAAGATCTTGATTGTGTTCTAGTTCACCTTTATTCACTTACTCTTCTATTTGCTTTTTATCAATGGTTTCTAAGTCAACTGTTTCAGCTTTTTTCAACTCTTCAACGAATTTTATGATTTTAAGAGATTTTTTAAGCTTATCTTAAGCGGTCAAAATAAACGGTTCTATTATCTTTTCATTTTATTGATAAAATGCTAATAGTTTATGGACATCATTGCTTTATTATAGTTTTTCAAGAAGTCTTTCTTTTTTCATTTGGGTTTCATTTGATTCGAAATTATCCTCATCTAAATCAACATATATTGTTTCATTTTCTTTCACTGAAAGGCATAATGATTCAGTTAATTATAAATCTTGTCCATTTGCTGTAAGTTTAATACCAGCTTCTGGTATCTTAAAACGCTTGGAGGCTTCTTCTCTTATCTTAGAAATTTTAGTATCACCAGGGAACTCTATGATGTAATTTACATCCAAAGTTTTCATACATAATTTGATTAACATTTTAGAGGTTTGGAAAATTAGAACAACATATAAAGAATTTATGGTAATATTACATACTATTTTCACTTTAATTATTTAAATAATATTATGTATATATTGTTTAGAAAGGAAATGTGATGATCAGAGAAAAAGGGTGCCAATATAGACGGTATTTACGGTGTGATGTCTTTCCATATAATATTATGTATATAATATTATTTTGTGATATTGGTCGTCCGTACAGGAAACCCTAAGTCGCAAGAAAAATATAATTAATTTTTGATACTCCTACGCATACGTTAATCGTACCTTTTCAACCACAGATGCAGAGGCAACAATGTATTGATTATGTCACTTTAATTATGGTTATATTAAATTATATATTTTATGATTAATATGTTCTTATGAGGCAATAATGGTATAAGTTGAGCATAATGACAATAATTTTATTTTGAAGCATAGAATGAAGATTGAATAGATTATTGGAATTCGATACGAAGAAATTATAATAATTGTGGAAGACAACATGATAACTGTGTACGATCATAAGATAATGTGAACACTGGCATAAGAGAATTAAATACAAATGTAGCGCAAATGCTAAAATTACATTAACTTAATTGTTGAAGAAATGAGATCATAACAGCGATATTAATCATATATCCTTAGAATATAAATCATTAATTTCTATTGTCATCTATATAGTATTAATAAATTATGTTATTTATAATTAGTACATTTAAGAACAATAAAAATAAAATTACAAAATATATAAATTAAATGAACTCAAAATAATAGCTCAATCAACCTAGTCAATGTCTTCATTGTTGTCGCACTCTTCAAGTTTTGGAACGGCCTGTTCAGCAGCTGGAGCTACTTCGTCTTCGGCACCAAGACCAACTTTAACCATACCGTAGATTCTCTTGGCGAAGTTGCTGATGTCTTCAACGTCGAAACCAGATTGGATCATGGCGGTTTCATAAAGAAGGGGGGTGATGTCCTTAACGTAAACGGCTTCGGCGTCAGATTCGAGCTTTTCAGCAAGGGATCTGATGATAGTGTTGTCTGGGTTGATTTCGAGGGTCTTCTTACCTTGCATAACGCTGGCCATGCTGTCGTCACGGAGAGCTTGGTGCTTCATGATCTTTTGCATGTTGGCGGACCAGCCCCATTCGCTTGTGACGAGGATGCATGGAGAGCTAACGAGACGATCGCCAGAAACACGGACGTTTTCAACTTTGTCTCCAAGGGTTTCCTTCATGGCCTTAGCAAGCTTTTCGTACTTAGCCTTCTTTTCTTCTTGGGCTTTCTTTTCATCTTCAGTGGTTTCGAGATCGATACCGTCCTTGGTGATGCACTTGAGTTGCTTACCGTCGACTTCCTTCAAAGATTGAACCATGTATTCATCAATGGCATCATCAAAGTAGATGACTTCGATGTTCTTCTTCTGGAATCTTTCGAGGAATGGTGATTCCTTCATGGCATTCATGTTATCACCAGTGATATAGTACATGTTCTTTTGACCTTCAGCCATACGGGTGATGTAATCGTCGAAGCTGGTCTTCTTATCTCCAGACTTGGTGGTGCTGAATCTCAACAACTTGGCGAGCTTTTCACGGTTTTCAGTATCTTCGTGGATACCGAGCTTGATGGATTTGCCGAAGTTCTTCATGAATTGTTCGTACTTTTCCTTGTCTTCTTCAAGATCCTTGAAGAGCTTCAAAGCCTTCTTGATCAAGTTCTTCTTGATGGTGTTGACAATTCTGTTCTTTTGTAACATTTCACGAGAGATGTTGAGTGGTAAGTCGTCGCAGTCAACAACACCCTTAAGGAAACCTAACCATTCTGGGATGATGTCAGTGCACTCTTCAGTGATGAAGACCTTCTTGACCATGAGCTTGATACCAACCTTCTTCTTTTGGGTTTCCCACATGTCGAATGGGGCCTTTTTTGGAATGTATAAGATACCTCTGAATTGAGCGGCACCGTCTACACGGAAGTGGGAGACAGCAAGGTGGCCTTCCCAGTCAGTTGGGTTGATCTGTTTGTAGAATTCCTTGTATTCATCTTCGGTAACGTCCTTTGGATCTCTGGTCCAGATGGCAGTCTTGGCGTTGATGTGTTCAGTGACGTTCTTCTTGACCTTCTTTTTCTCGGTCTTACCGTCTTCTTTCTTTTCTTCGTCAGAGGCTTCTTCAACTTTGCCTTCTTCGCCTTCCTTGACTTCTTCTTCTTTCTTTTCTTCCTTCTTTTCTTCGACTTCTTCTTCAACAACCTTGTGGATGTAGATTGGATAACCGATGAACATGGAGTGCTTCTTGATCAATTCTTCAAGACGTTCAGCCTTGAGATATTCAAGTTGGTCTTCCTTGAGTTGGAGGGTGATTTCAGTACCACGGATCATGTCTGGTCTGTCGACTTCTTCGATCTGGTAGGTACCTCCAGCGGTGGAGGTCCACTTGTAGCATTCGTCATCAGAGTGCTTGGAAACAACGATAACTTTCTCGGCAACTAAGTAGGCAGAGTAGAAACCGACACCGAATTGACCGATGAGGGAGACGTCAGAACCTTCTTGAACCATTTCCATGAACTGCTTGGCACCAGAACGGGCGATGGTACCAAGGCAGGAAACGAGGTCAGCTTTGGTCATACCAACACCAGTGTCCTTGATGATAAGGGTGTTGTTGTCAGCGTTTGGAGTAACGTCGATACGGAGTTCTCTTTGTTCACCCAAGATGTCCTTGTTGGTAAGAGCCATGAAGGATATCTTGTCGCAGGCGTCGGAACAGTTAGAAACAAGTTCACGAAGGAAGATTTCCTTGGTGGAATAGAAGGTGTTGATGATTAAGTTCATCAACTGTGAGATTTCGGCTTGGAATTCAAAGGTCTCAATCATTTGGTTAAGGGAGGGAGTGGAATCAAAGTTGGAATCAATTTGGAGCGGAACGAATCAATTAACGTGTTTCTCGCTATCTAGCACAATTGTAGCTTTTGGCGAAAATTCCAATATAAAGTAAAATTTGGTAAAATTTACACGAATTTTGAAAATTATTAAATCCGTCATTCGTCCATAACTCTGTCGTATATGTATGATTCCTTCATTTTAGCAAGCAGGTCTTCGTTACCCCTTAATTCATTACCGTTTTTGAACTTCTCCACGTCAATCTTATTTAATATATTTAGTCCGAAGCTGGTTTGCATCTGTTCAAAGTTGTTTCCCACCAGGTTGATTCGCTGTTTCAGAGTTTCTTGTTCCTTAGAAACATGTTGATATGGCGTGTAGTCTTGCAGCAAGATGCTTTCCTCGAGACGCACTTGTTCCAACTCAATTTAGAATCGATCCTTGAAAGAATCGAATATTTTCTTGTTGCAGTAGCTCTTGATATTGAATTCTAGCATGTTCCACTTGAATATTTGTGACATCTGGTTATCAATCAAGAACCCGAAGTCACCGAGCGATGCATAAACTCCCGCGCCAAGGCCTCTTAGTATTTGAGACACATAGCTGTTAAGCTACCTGTGGCTATTCACATCCAACAGAATGCCTTTTGACTACGATAAAATATTCACTGGAACGTATGTTTTGAACTTTTAGATTGTTTCTATTGTATTGCTTATTTACTCTTGTTTGGTTTCAACAGCTTGTATTGCGTTGCCTAGTCTTTGTATGCCAGTTTTGCGCAATTTGTCTCTTCTATCCATAAATTATGGCTTTTTGTTCTACTCATAGGTGTGAACTTCAGTAGAATCTTTGATAATTTTGAAACACTTCTGTAGCTCTGTGATTCTCCAACCATCATTTAGAGCTAAAAATAGCTTTGCATTAAAATGATAGTACCTATCTCCGAGTTGCGGTTGTGAAAGTGGGGATTATCGCATGATTACCCAATCTTACACAAGTTAATCTTCCGTTTGTATATACACATCTGATGCAATAGGAGCTTATAAGCATTGTGTTTTGAAGGTATTTGCTGGAAAGTTGGAAGAGTCAAATCCTTCAGATGCTGTGTAAAGTAACAAAGGCTAATGCGGATGAAGTGCTGCTTTGTGAAGTTACTTATATTCAGAAACATTTGCAAACGTTTAAGACTATTCTTGCGGTATAAATATGTATAAAAAGTCGCTAAATGTTGTAGGAATAGTCTTAAATCTATATAAGCTTTTTTAACCATCTACCAAAAAGCATGTGTCGAAAAATTAGCATAATTATTATTGAGACATTTATAGAAGTTATTACGTCACTGATATTCTAGGTATCTGCGACAATATAGTTTTAGTGTCTCGTGAATAGAAGACTGATTATCTGGCTGAATTATATATTTCTAATTTACTAGGAGTTACAAAAATAGTGGTTGATTGTATATCAAGAGTTTAAATATTCCATTCTTTCATTATTTGTTCTTAAACTATATTATTGAAAGGAGGATATGGTTAGAGCTAAACAGTAAATACCTCAGCTTAAGATTCTTTAAGTTAGTTTATTAATAAATCTACGAATTGTTTGGCTAATTATAAATTTTCTGTAAAGTCTCCAAATATAACTAATTGTGTTTTCATTGTGTTACAGAAAGAGAAGTGGTATTCATGATAATTATATTTTTACAATATTGATAATACTCCGCCTCTAATGTAAAATTGGTTTTTAGCAGCTTCAAAGGGAGACGTTTAAACATTAAATAATTTAATTAAAGAATACAAAAATTCAAGGGATGAGTACGGGAGAACAGCACTAATGTATGCGGCCATAACTGGTTAATAAGAAGTAGTTTGTTTATTATAAGATGAAATAGGTTTGCGTTGTAATGCTGGTTATTGTGCTCTTATGTACGCGGCATCAAATAATCATCCAGATCTTTTTGAATTATTGAGCCCAGAATTAAAATTCACAACACAGGAATCTCAAACTGCTTTAATTTTAGCTGCTTATTCTGGTGTACGTTAGCCAGGTATATTGCTTGAATTGTAAGGTGTTTTCAATAGTTTTGGGTTGAATGCGTTAATGGTTTCGATTATATAGAATAATTTCTAATTATTCAATCAGCTTTTGGAAAAGGAAGGAAGTTTGCGCAGTTCTTCTGGTTTGAGTTGTTTAATGGTGGCTGCATCTTGTGGTCGTGTAGATATCGTTCGTTTTCTAGCCAATTAGCACAAGCAGTTGTTAAATATTGTTGATTCCGAGGGCAAGACTGCGTTGAGGCACGCTCTGGATGCTCTAGACCAGGTTAACGACCATTAGCGCGATTAGGTGCTGGAGTGTGTGTAAATTTTGAAGTAGATCGAGGGGAACAAAACTGCGACCGACAAGGTGACTACTTTGATGTTGTGTTGCAAGCACAACTTGCTCGAGCTTGCAACTGAGTTTTTGCACCAGTCTGGTCAGCAAGACAGGAATGGTGTGACCGCGCTCATGCTTGGAACTTAAAATGAGCAATTAGTTGCTTTGCTCAAGAAGGAGGAGCGCATGACCGATTCCAAGGGGAAAACGGCGCTCATGTACGCCTGCGAGAATGATCACATGGAGGCCTTCTCCAGCCTCGTGCACGAGGAGTACGACCTGAGGGACCAGGAGGACAAGACCGCCTTGCACTACGCGTGCAGGAAGTCTCCGCGCATCGTCTCCATTTTCGTTGAAACGTACATAAACAACCAAGACGCTAACGGTGTGTCCAATCTCATGGAGGCAGCCGCGAACGGAAACACGGACTCATTTTAAGAACTTGAGAGGGAACTGAACATGGTCGACAACCAACAGAGGAACGCGCTCATGTACGCAGCTCTAAACGATCAATTTGAAGCCACAAAAATTCTGATCAAGCTCAAGAAGAAAGTTGACTACTAAGGGAAGAGCCCTGCTGATTTAGCGCTTGAAAAGGACGCGGCCGGACCATTCGTACTACTTTTGGACAAGAAACCGAGCCTTGTGGACGCTGCTGTGCAGAATAAATTCAAAATATGCAAGGCGATCGTTGACATCGCACGCACCGGGCAAACAAGCGTGATCAAGGACACAATCGACGAAACACTGCAAAAAATATGCCAAAAACAACTCAAACTAATTTCTAAAGACATACCGAACACACCAGATGGAATGAACCCACTCGCAGCTGCGATCAACGCGGGCGCATACCAAGCAATCCGCGTCCTCACACCCACATTCTGTAAATATCTATACAAAGGCCTGACCCCGCTCATGCAATTCCTGAAACAAGGATTCGATAAAAAAGATCAGTCAAAATTTGCCGAATTCGAACAAGCAGGACAATAATTGATAAAATACTGCGCCGGCCTGACTATCACACAAGCCGGAGAATATTCTCAAGGCACAACCGCACTCATGATAGGAATCCTCAATTACAAAACAGCACGCACCGAAAAGTTACTCAAATAACTTCTCGAAATAGAGCGCGATTTAGTAGATGGTGATGGATGTGGATGGTTGCAGTACGCTGAAGCTGCTCATGTAGTTGTTGAAGTCGAGAATTGGTGAAAATATAATTATATATCGTTAAATCACTTTTTGACTTTATAAACAAAATATTGTTCAATTAAAATGGTTCAGAATATTTATTTAAGATGAAATATATCTATATAGAATGAATCATATCAATATAGCATTATACTGTTAAGGTACTAAATTCCAAAATAGTACGTACTTAATTTTAATTTAAGGGAAGTTTGAAGTTATTATATTATTATTTTTTTCATAATAGTAAATACCAAAAATTATTTCACTTCAGATGTCATTTACATATATATCTGATTGTTAAAACAAATGCTTAAACGGATATTGTAGTTATTCGTAGTCAAATACATAAGGAAAATATTTGTACAACTGTATTGCAAATCCTGCCGGTATTTATAATTAACTAGGTATTTGTGACACTAGTTGTGCAACAGGTTATTGCAATTAAACGTACAACGGCAATCATTCTCGCTATGAGTATAATTGTACGCCAAATGACGCAGGAATTTACAATTCTTATAGTTCGTGCACCGATAACTGTTATTATGGTTATTGCGACATGAATTATTCTTAATACCATAAGCGTTATGAATATACTTGCACTAAGAATGTTAATAACTCAGAAGCATTATATCTTCTATTATTTTTGATTCCTCTTTTCTTAATATTAATCATCATTGTCATTTGTTGTTGTAATAAATAGAAGAGAGATGTTAGAGCCGCTAAGAAGATTCAAAAGTAAGCCTTGAAGTAACAACGGGACGATTTAATAGTCTAAGTCATTACTGAAGTTACTCTTCCAAACGGTCAGATAGGTTTATTCATTCCATTAACTCAATTACAACAAGATAAGTTACATACAAAGACGAACTAGGTTCAGATATATTAACCCCAACCAATTTACCAACCACTACCTATTTAAATATTTAAATGGTTTCGAATGCTCCATATTTCCAAACTGTTCCAAATCCATCAGTTCATCTGACCCAAATGCCGATAATGCCTGATATGCCACTCTGATTGACGTTTTAAATAATTGGATATATTTGAATATTATTTTTATATCATTATTTGAAGTGTTCATGTACATTTATTATTCTTATATAGTAATGGTACAAACACTTGAGACGTATATAATATCATATTGTATCATAATGAATTAATTTAAATTAGTTTGAATACTTAATAAAATAACTTAACCACAATAATATTATAATAAACGTTATTATATTTTTCAAAATAGAACTGGATTGTAAATGATTATAAAAGTACGTATACATATTATTAATTACATATTATGAGCTTTTAAAGGATTTACTATGATGAAATTATAAAAAATATGTAAACTCATATGATATACTTTACACAATTCTTTACACAAAAAGATTGACTAAGATAATTTTGTGTGACACTGTTGATATAATACCTCTTTATATCATATATTTAATTGTTCCACCTCAGATGACATACTATTATTAAACAGATTGTTAAAACGCCTGTTCCAACGGTTATTGTAACAATTCTTATTCATATTCATACGGAAGATATATGTACAACTGTGTTTAAAATCCTTCCGGAGTTTATAACACATTAAGTAACTGCAACAACAATTGTTCAAACGGATATTGCAATTAAACCTACAACAGCTATCATTCTCGTTACGAATATAATTGTACCGAAAATGACGCAGGCGTCTACAATTCATACAATTCCTGTTATAACAACTGTTATGACGGTTACTGTGATTATAATTATTCTTATTCTCACAACCGTTATGAGTACACATGCATAAATTATACTCACAACAACTCAGGTTATTGGTACCTTTTACTGTAAAATCCCGGCTAAGGTAGCCCTCGGAAATTTTTCTGAAAATCCTGAAGGCTACCTTAACTGGGAACCAAATTAGATTATATCAAATCGTATTTAGAAGGTTATTAAATCAAATTATATAATTTGTTCTTTTTGATGTGAAAAATATTTTATTAAAATAATCTATATATAATAAAATAGCACATATTAAAATATTATAACCACACACATTTACATGAAATTATGAATAGTATTATTTATATTTTATTAATTAAACTTTTAACTATATTTATTTTATTAATATTTGTTATAGTGCGGCTTTCTATTAAATGACAGTACGTATTAAAGAATAAGCACTTCAAAACAAAATTATATATTCTTGTTTGGAGTGGTGTCATTATAAAATGTATTATAATAACTATATATTCAAAATATACAATATTTGTAAATATATTTATGATATCAAATTAATATATTGAAAATGAATTCATTTAACCCTAGTTTTGGCTGAAAATGCCAAAAGTGCTCTAGAAAGCGAGTAAGGCTACCTTAAGTGGGAGCGGTCGAGGGCTACCTTAGCCGGGATTTTACAGTACTTCTCTTGATTCCCGTTTTCTTCATTTTACTCACCACTATCATCTGCTGCTGCAGCAAGAAGAGAAAAGCCGCTAGAGCCGCCAAGAAGATTCAGAAGCAAGCCTTGAAGTAACAACGTGACAACTTAATAATTCAAGCCGTGACTGAAGTAACTCTTCCAAACGGTCAAACCGGTTTATTTGTACCACTTACTCAAACTCAATAAACTAAGTTACATCAAAAGACTAACCAGGTTCAAATTTATCAACCACAACCAATTTACCAACCTCAACCAATTCAAATGGTTCAGAATGTTCCACAGTTCCAAACCGTTCAAAATCCACAGGTCTAGGTTATCCAAATGCCAATCATGCCCGCAATGCCACTCTGAGTGACGTTTAAAACATATACTTCATTTAATCATCAATATTTAATTATTTTTTCACTTTTAAAATAAACTAATCATTTCAAATCAGATATACGTAACACCGAATCATTGGTCTATTTTTATAATACATTACTAAATAGTGAAATAAACCCCAAAAGCTTCAATCGAATCCACTTCCTATGTGCCAAATTAATATTCGCAAGAGGAAAAACTTTCGCCGTGATAATCAAAACTTATTTTCATTGTGCCTACAACTTGTGTACAGTGGTGGGCCCTCGAAATGCTTTTTTGAATTAGGAAGAAGAATGA
Organism: Hexamita inflata; assembly: GCA_963988835.1. NCBI lineage: Eukaryota > Fornicata > Diplomonadida > Hexamitidae > Hexamita > Hexamita inflata. The sequence continues at coordinate 50,478 of CAXDID010001023.1, forward strand.
AGTTTATTATTTGAATCTTACTTATATCACTGCCCGGCTCAATAATGAGTGTGTTCTCCCTCCTCATCAATACACTCATTAACTCTATTTACTATTGATTTGTAAAGTGCTTCAATCACATCAAGGCCTGGTTGAGCCTTGGATAGCTGTGCTACAATAATTAACGTATATAACTCTGTATATACTTCAATAATAAGTTTCAACTTTACCCAACGTTGTATAATTTAACAATCAAGAAAATTGATTTCTCATTATGAAATGGAAGTGGAAGATCATAAATAAAATAACTGTTGTTTTAGAGTAGCATCAATATATTATTTAATGCTGGGCCCGACTAACCCACTTGATTCCATTCTTCAAGAAACAAAAATGTATTCATTATTTGTATATTGAGAATGAAAGCGACTGTAACTACCTGAATTATAATTCTAATAAAGCGAAGTACCCATACTTCATCTTGAGCTCCCGGTTGAGATTGAAAGAAAAAGTCCTCCATTGTTTTTCGTGATTAAGAAATACCTAAAATCGTTCAGATTGACCCAGTTGAAGATGAACACCGAGGTCCTCTGCAGGTCCAGTGCTTGCGCTACTAGTTATAAATTACATGTCGCGTCCGTACACCAATCATTGGATCCTCTTATTCTTTTCTCCAATCAGGCTTAACTTCCATATATTTTCGAGATAAAATCTTTCATAAATTAGCTTTGTTGACTAAAACGTAGAAATTACACAGGGACATCTTAAACGAGTGATATAACTAGTTCAGATTGGTACAATATTTTATGAATTCCTTCGTTGGACCCAGAAATGAAGAGAATACAAACGCTTCAGAACTGCCTAAGTTTGTTAAGTGAATTAGTTGACCTTCCCTAAACATCTCCTACCGCGTTTATTTTTGTCATTGCCGTCCTTTTATTGCATGTGGTAATTTCTATTTTTCCTTTTTGGAATATTAAATACCGACTTTGAATAGTCGATTATGGTCTAATACGATCGAAATCATATTTTTGGCCCTCTTGTGTTAATGAGTAGTTCATGAATAATCTCCAACTTGAGATTATTTATTGGAATTTGTCATCCGCATTAGAAGTGGCAAAATATTTTAATATATAATTACTCACATAGTAAACAAGAAAAAGCAATTCCACCTCCCATAACTGTATATTCAACTAGAAAATTTCAACTAGATAACCCTCTTTTTGCGTAATCATATCATTTCAAATCAATAAATGTATATATTTAGTATCATTTCTTTTTTACGAAGTGAATGTTACTCGTTGAATTTTACTTCGTTTCTTTTTAGTCTTCAATGATACACTGAAATATGAGTAGCTGATCTGACCACTATTAAAATATATAAGAACTAATATGATGCTATCAGCAATTTGAAATTCATAAATCCTCTGTATATTTTGATATTCTAACTTGACTGTCAAATTGAAGTGAAATAATGTTATAATGATATATTAATATATTAATATATTAATATACATATGTAATTATTAAATTTTGATAACACTTTATACTAGTATTTTTATAAAGTTGTTCAAATTTGGTGGCTATATTATTTGGTTGTTTTGAAGATTTGTATGTATACATTTTTCTTATTTCTTTTAATAATGTTAAAACATATCAGATGTTTACTATGTTTACTTTAAACAGTGTTTAATTGTGATTGATTAATATTTTAAGATAATTTTAATTGGATCTTGACTAGTCGATATTGATTAAATAATCTTGTATAACAGTGTAAATTGTTCCACCTCAGATGACATACTATTATTAAACAGATTGTTAAAACGCCTGTTCCAACGGTTATTGTAACAATTCTTATTCATATTCATACGGAAGATATATGTACAACTGTGTTTAAAATCCTTCCGGAGTTTATAACACATTAAGTAACTGCAACAACAATTGTTCAAACGGATATTGCAATTAAACCTACAACAGCTATCATTCTCGTTACGAATATAATTGTACCGAAAATGACGCAGGCGTCTACAATTCATATTACTCCTGTAGCAATAATTGTTATGACGGTTACTGTGATACCACATATTCTTATTCTCTTAGTCGATATGAGTACACATGCACCAAGTACACCTAAAACACTAAAATATGGTACTTTTTGCTTCTGTTGATTCCTATTTTTGGTATAATATTTATCTCAATAATTAACTACTGCTAGAAAAAGAGAAGAGCTGCAAAGAGTATTCTAAAATAAGCCTCGAAAATACCAAGTAAATTCGCAATATAATCTATCAGTGAAATGATTCCTCCAAATGGTGAGTTAGGGTTGTTCATTCCACTCACTCTAGAACAACATGATAAATTGAATTAAATAATGAGCTAGGTTCATTATTATCAGCCACAACCCATTTACCTCCCATAATTAATTCAAATAGTTTAGAATGCTCCTTAATCCCAAACAGTTTCAAATCCGGATATTTATCTGGCCCAAATGCCAATTATACCACAATGAATGATATTTTGATCTAATATTTACATATTATATTTGCATATTAACTTCGACTTGCAATTATGAAATTATATATTTTTATAACTCAATTATGACTCAATGTAATAAATATTTACGTTTTAATCATTTTCCTTCCGCCAATGAATGATATATTTCGGAAGCGAAAATATATGAGTGATAGCGAGTAACAGACAGTATTTTCGTTCATTAAAATAAAGAAAGACATCACACCGTAAATACCGTCTATATTGGCACCCTTTTTTCTGATCATCACATTTCCTTTCTAACCAATATACATAATATTACTTCATAACCTTGCTTGAAAGGGAGTAGCCTATTTGCTAATAAGGGATACCTTTCCTTTCTAAACCAATGATCACTAAGAAACCAACAACATTCCTCTTTCGTTCATTTAAATATTTATCTGTTTACATTTTCTAAATATGAACAAGAAAACGAACATGTATTTGGTTCGTTAAGTATAAAGCCATCAACTACAGATATCGTTCCACTCCACAATAAATGGCGGACAAACTGGAGCACCAATTAATAAAACTGGAGAAGTTGTGTTCGTCAATGGAGAAAACGGCCCTGAAATAAAAAGAGTTCAAGGAGCAACAGGAAGCAATTAGACAACAGCACATTAAAGTTGCTAGATAGAAAACCTCAAAAAATCAGTAAAAAAGAGAATAGGTGCTTAACTAACTCGACTAAAAATGCCAATAACTGTACAAAGAAACTACTGAGCATGTAGAACAAGCAGCTCTGCGCCATTAGTAACAAATACAACTGAAATAGGAATAAATGAAGGCATTCAACGCAAAATAAGAGATCATAAAAGTAAGATCGCAGAAAATTAACTAATTGCAATCAAGCCAATCACAACAACTATTATAAGCTCTGGAATAGAAAGAAAACCAAATAAAAGAAAAACTAGAACTCACGTTCAGCCAAACGATTAAACAGCGGGAAAATAAAGTTAAAGAAGTTGAAAAGAAGCAACAAGAAAGCAAATAGATTAAATAAAAAACAGAAATTAAGAAAATAGAAGAAGCCAAAGACTATATCTCAAACACACTGCGAAGATCAGAAGTTATCAAAGGAAACATCATAGACTCTAAGAAAGAAACATTCAGACGCAAAGTATAAACCGTTGAAGAACACAGAAACCACTTTATATAAACACTTGAAAAGTTTGACGAATAGTTATATCAAACGCAGTAAAAAATCTATAAAACGTGTGGGAAAATTGTCGAATGAAGTATTTTTATAAATATTATATTGATAAGAATGTGATTTCTAGCGAATGATAAGCTGAGGTCATCTAAAGCGCATTAATTTAAAACATTTAGTGTTATTTAATTCATAATAACATTAATATTATAATTTTAAATTCAAAATTTATAACTTTATTAAATAAATTTCCGCTTCTCCTACCAAGAATGTCATTGAACAGAGACGAATTATCTGAAGTTAACGAAAGTTAACGTATGGCTATGGATTCTCCTCATGAAAATGGATATAGATACCAGGCATACGGTACAGATCCGCGTGTTAAAATGTTAGAAACTTAGCTTTAATAGTAAAAGTAACGATGCGAGACCTCTTAACAAAGCGTAACTTAGCTAATATAAAAGATCAAATAATTATAAGAATAAAGAGATGACAAGACTTCATAAGATGTTATGCTGCGAGATAAATAAATATTTGAACTTTAAAGCGCACAACGTCTAGCTAAAAACAAAGAAACAATGCTTGAAGAGTAAGTTCAAAAGCAAAAATCAGAACTTCAAAAGCTATAAACCGAATTACGTGTAACCAAATAATAAGCAGTGCAATCCTCTAATGAGTTAAAGTAAGCAACTCAGCAAACCTAATCATATTAATAGTTACTAGAATAAGCTGACATTGATCTTTAAGTTTAAAAACAATAAATTTAAAAGTATGCTGATGATAAAAGTAAAGGTTTGCTTGAAACAATTAAAAAGTTATAAAACGAACTCAATACTCAACATGAACAACTTTAAATGTAATAAGAACAAATTAATCGAGAAGCAATCAATAAATCTACTCAAGAATAGATTATTTAGAATATTAAAGAATAGCTTCAATAAAGAAATATAAAGAATTAGCAGCTTGAGATCCAATAGATTAATCAGCAAGAAAAAATACGCGCACAAGAAATTGAGATCACCAAATCAAGTATTGAAATCAAAGATTTGAAATCTAATATTTAACAACAAAGTTAAAATATGTAAGAGTAAACTTCTCAATATTAGGAATCAACCAATAATTTATAATTATAAGTCAAAGAATTGAAAGAAAAGTTAATAAATTAATCATTGTCTTTCGAGTAAAATCAAAAATTGGCTTAAGAGTAATTTTATAACAACAAAGAAAAGTTATTGGCTGATATGTAAGCAAAGGAACAATAAATTTCTTAACAAATTGATTAAATCAACTCTTAAAAACTATCTAATTAAAAATTGGAGCAAGAATTGTAATTTGTTAAACAAATGGTTGATTAAATGCAAAAGCGTTTAGATAATTCCGTTGATAAGGCAACACTTTCAGAATTGCAGCTCAAGTATGCTAATTTAGGTGAAGATATGAATAACATAACTGAACAGTTTGATGAAAGCAATCAAAAGATTCAGGAGTATCAGAGAAAGGAGTATGAAATGCAATTCGTTCAAAAAGAACTTGAAAACAACGTAAAGAATCTCAACAACGATAAGTTATTGTCCCAGCAGAATGAAGAACAACTTTTGGCTTAAATCAGCAGCTTGAATTAATAAGTTGGCGCTCTTAATGAGTAATGCAATTAATTCAAGGAAATCTGTGATGCGTAAAACACTGATATTAACAACCTTACAGCAAAGTTACAAAAGTAGTAAGTTGACATCGATTATTTGCAAAATGTCTATCAGGAGCAAACTCAGCAGCTTGACGATGCCCACGACGTTTAGTCTGAGCAGCACGCTTCATTCGAGGTAATTGTTGATTTGATGAAGGAGAGGAAGCAAATCCTCAAAAACACCTTATTACAACAGCCTTTGGAGCATGAAACTTTCCACCAAGAAACGCTTGAAAACTGCGTTGACACCTATGCCTTCACCCAGCAGCTTATTCAATTCGAATATTCTGCCGACGAGCACACCCTGCTTGAGATTATTAAGTAGTAACTTGCTCAAATTCAATCATCCGAAGCACAACTGACTGATATTGAGCGCGAACACCAATACACCCAGGAAAAATTAGACCACATCTTCTCCATCGTTCAGCAGAAAGAATAACTAGCGGCCAAGCACCTGGACCTGGTCAAGGAGCTCCGTTCACAACTTTCTCAGTCAGAATCTGAAACTTTAACTGTTCGCTCAACTTTGAAACAAGCCGAACAATTACAACAGCAAACAACTCAATAACTACTCAAAACTGAAGCGGATTTAGTAAGCTAGCAGAAAATGGTTGAATTCTTGCAGAAACAGCTCGAGGAATACAAGGTATTCGCTCAGTAGAATATTGAACGCTTACAAGTAGAAACCAAGAAGCAAACTGAGCAAATCTCAGAGATGAAGGACCAGTGCCTGAAGGAATAAGGAATAAGCTTAATCAAAGAACAAAAACTCACAGAATCAGCATTCGCACTCACCAATAAACAAAACATCATCGACCTGAAAAACGAAGAAACCAAAACACTCAAAGAACAAGTGCAAAAACTTGAACTGCAACTGGAAACTACTAAGAAACAACTCGAAAAGGAAACAAAACACATGAACGAAATGATCGAGTCGCTGAAATTGCAGAACTCACAGTACCAATTCGATATCAAGAACATTAACGTTCAACAAGAAGCTGATAACAACAAATTGCAAAAAGAAAACGTTGAATTGCAAGAAAAATTACTTCAAAGCACTAACGAAGTTGAACAATCCTTGCTGGAATCCACTAATATCAAGTAGGAAGTTAGTAGATTAAATACTTAAGTATAATAATTGACCAAACAATTAAATATTGCTAATGGAGAAAAATACAACATGCAATAACAAATAAAACTTCTTGAAACACAATAATCTAACTTATAAGAAGAAAATCAGAAATTCTAAGAAGAATACTCTAAAACTTTACAAGATATCGCTGCTCCTGAGCACGATGTTGTTGACCAACGTTCTGAAATCATCTAACAACAAGAAAAACTCATTCAACAAATAAAAGGAGACGCTGAAGTACAAATGCTTCAGAATGAAAAGCAAATACATAATCTTAAGGAGGAAAATGACTATTTACGTGCAGAAATCGCAGAAATATAAAACAAGGAGCCAGTAGTTGTTGAGAAAATTATAAAAGATGAAACCCAAATTAGAAGCCTGGAATAATAAATAGGAGTTCTCAATAATGAAATAAAACAACTTCATGAATCGATAGATGCCCTCAATCAACAAAAAGAAGAGCTTGCTGATAAAAACAAATTGTTGCAAAAGAACATGAACTCTGCTCAATCTTAAAATCAAAATGAATTGTAAAAGATTGACAGTGAATTAAGACTTAAAAAGGAAGAAAATGAAACGAATGCTCAACAATTAATGGCTAAATAGTTTTTGAACGAATAAATTTAATAATAACTTGAAAATAACCAACAATAACTCAAGAAAATCATGGAAGAACACACAAAAACAGCATCTGAATTGGAACAAACTAAATAATCAGCATTAACAAAACAAAGTGAAATGAAGAAATTACAAGAATCCAAGACCATTTTAGAATAGTAATTAAAATTAAAAGAATCTGATTTAATTGCTAGAGAAGCTCAAATATTTGAATAAATGGATACAATTAAAGAAAAAGATGAAATAATAAATCACTTGAAAAAGAAGAGAACTATGGGATCAAGTGTTACAGACGCAGAAAAACTGTTTGAGTGATCAATAAGTAAAAATATATATTATTAATGAATGCCAATAAAATACAATGTAATGACAATTAATTAATTGTTTTAATGGAGTCTTTTAACAATATGGTATATAGATATGTTATAATGTTCTGTTGTTTAGTGTTGTTTATTAAAATATTAAAATATATTAATAATATATTACAAATTAATATGTTATATCACCACTTCCTCATAAATGAATTAGGATTAGTTTGAATTATCTGCTGTTTCAGAAGCAAAATAAAACTAAAATGGTGGATTAAGGGCATAAGCATCAAGATCAAACATGATGTCACCTTAATAAACAAATACTGCCTCTAAATAAGACGATCCTCTAGTTCGTGTTCTTAATTCTCAGTTAGCCCAATTAAACACTCGTTATGATGCTGCTAAATAGAACATCTAATCATTGATATCTACTGTGCGTTAGGTAAAATAAGAGCGTGATGACAAAATCTAAATCCTTACTACTGATTTCAACACAGAAATTGAGTAGTTGAACGAGTAAATTTAGGTTTAAAAGCGTCAGTTACTTCAAGACTAGGATGATTTTTCTTCAAACAGATCAGAGCAAATGCGTTTAAAGCAGGAAATAAAGCAGTTGAAGGCTTAAATACAAAAGCTTGATCACGAGCTGTCTCAGGCTCAATCAGCGATACAACACCATCACGTGATAGATGCTGAGCATGCATAAAAATTACAGTCTCAGCAGAGAGTTTACGAAAATTAAATTTAGGATGTGAAACATCAGCTTGCTCAAGCAAACATAGAGTTGTAAAGCACCGAAGAAAACTTAGAGTCTGCTCAAGAATAGTTCAAGAGAGAGCACCAACAATCCGAGTAGTCCAGAACTACTATATAAAAAATCAAGGAGCAGCTCAAGGCCCAACTTGATGAGGCGTAATCACTCTAGCTTCAAACTGAACAGCAAAACGAGCAGATTAAGCAGAAATCAGCTGCCCTACAGAAGCTTAACACTGAACTAATCGTTACCAAGCAAAACCTCTAAAATCTTCAACACTCCTCAGAAACTGAAATATCAGCTCTGAAGACCTTCATCACTGAATTGAAGACCCAAAAAGACGCATAAGCCTTAAAATCAGCCGAAGAAATGAAACATCATCAAGAAGAATCCGAGAAGAAAAACACTATCTAAACTAGTGAAATTCAACAATTCAAAGTAAAAACGGAATAATTAACAGCAGAACTGAGTAAAATAACAGCCGAACTAAACTTAAAATCTAGTAATTTACAATAAGTTACCGGACAACTATCTAAAACAGAGGCAAAATTAACTAAACTGGAGGAAAACACCGTTGACAAGAACATTTATACACAAATCAACAGTGAAAGAACAGTGTTACTCGAAAAATTGGCCGAGATACAAAACGATAACAGCTCAATGCACGTTAAAATACAAGAACTGCAAAATCACCTCGAGGTCACCAAAGAAGCATAATTACAACTTGAAGAAGAAAATTATGATAAATAAGCTAAAATTGATGAAATCACTGAGCACTTACAAAGGAGCAATAACGAACTAGAAAAAATTGAAAATGAACTGGTAGTTATCAGAGAGCAATCTAAAATGCAATAAAGCACTCTTTAATAACAGTCATGCGAAAATTCAGACCTGAAAGAGCAAATAGCTCAACTTGAAGAGGAATTATACTAAAATAAGGTACAAATAACCACCAAGAGCCAGATGCTGAACGAAGTCACTGAAGACAATCAAGATACCCAACTGGAAATGATGGAAACGTTTAATTCTATCGTTAACCTTATGAAGAAAAAGAAACAGAGATCATTCGACAACAAACTTTATCCCGCTGTCATAGAAGCAACTGAAAATGTAGAATTACTTAGAGTTGCTCCTATTTAATACCAAAGCGATAATATCACTGGTTCAGAAATGAATATAGTTACTATCGAGGGAGGTTTAGAATTGACTCAAATAATAAACCAGCTACTTGCACAGATTGCTCTGTACGAAACTGAACTGTAAGATATTCAGTTACTTAACGAACAAATAAGCAGTAAAAATGAACATATTTTCCAAATTGGCTTGAGAAAATAAAAAGAACTTGTAGAGTACAAGCTTAAACAAGCTGAATTAGAAGCTGAAGTTCAAAAACTTTAAGATTATGTTCAAAAGTCAACGTCTATTTCAGAAAATAACTTGCAAGTACAAGAGCAACAAGTTGAGCAGATCAATTAGAAAAACAGTAAAATCGAATAACTTGAGGATATGGTAGAGGCCCTTAATAAACAGCTTGAAGATTTTAAATTATTGTATGAAAATATTTAAAACAAAATGCAGAATGACAATCAAGTTAAAACACAATAAATTGAAGCACTATTCGAAGAAAATAAATCAATAGAATTGAAAAACAGAGAGTTATTAGAAGTTAAAACCCAGCTTAAGTACACTGTACAGAGCTTAGAAGACAAGCTGCAAACAAAGATCGAATAATTTACAAATGCGTCTGAAAAGATAGCTAAGCTAGAAAATGCCATTGAGTCCAAATCTTCTGACTTCAAACAAGAAGAAAAGTAACTTTCCCAAGCCATTTAAGCCAAGCAAAGCGAAATTTTAACAATAACCTAAGAGAGCAATTAAAAGATAACCCAACTATCTTCATAGCTTTCTGAAAGTTAATTCTTGGCTCAAAAGCTCCAGCAAGAGCTCGAGGCTAAGCAATAAACTATCAAGTCCTACGAAAGAGCATCTGAAGAGAAGTTTAAAGAGATATCTGGTCTTAAAGATGTGTTGAAAGAAGCTGACACGCATTATCAATAATTGGAGTACAAGTATGCGCAGTCGAAGCAAGCCATGCAAATGTTAGAGCAGTAACTGGCCACTCAGCAGAACGATACCTAAAAGCAGGCTGAAGAGCTTTCGAAGACCATTTAGGAGATTGTGGGGGACTAAGAAATCAGGTCCAGAGACTCGAACGTGCAGGACCAGCTTCAGGTGTACAAGCAGAAGTTCCTCTCCGCCGATGTGCAGAAGCACGATTTGGAGGTTCAAATCAAGAAGCTGAAGGCCGAGAACAAGGAGCTCCAAGAGCAAATTGAGATCCTCAACGACAGACCCGAAGTAACAATTGTCAATTAGTAACCGGACAACTAACTGATCATTCGCAAGCACGAGCAGCACTGCTCAGCCTTGAACGAGAAAATACAGCAGCTCGAAGACTCCAACAAAGAAATAACAAAGCAAAAACAAGCGCTTGAAACACAAAACAAACAACTCGCGAAGAAAATCCAAGAACTCATTGGTGATAAATTCCAGTTCGAACAAACGGCCAATTTATCCATCGCCGAACTGCAACAACAAAATGAACAACTCAAACAAGAACTCCAAAAACAAATTAACATCAAAGCGGTTCTCGAAGAGAAAATTAGACAACACGAGTGAAAGGAACTGAAATGTATTGTTTCATGTATTATTTCAAATTATTTAACATAATAATACGTTATATTTCTTAATTTACTTTTGTAGGAATAATATAAAGCTACAACTTTTTACCAATAAGAAACCTATAAAGTAAAATAAAATGACTCACTTAACTGTAACCTTATCATTAGTACTAAGGCTCAATTTAATCATTCCATCTTCATCTCATAAATCATGGCAATCCACAAATCCAAACTTAGTTACACAATAACGTTACCTCAAACTAATCTTAATATCATACCTCATCTTCTAGGATTGTCACTCTGAATAGCCTCTTCAGACAACCTAAGTTAGTTCGGCACTTGAACTAACATTGTTGACCTCGGAAGTTATCTTTGTAACTATCTTTGGGATGGCTGGTATGAATCTAGTGACTAGCGTATCAGCGGCAACGCGTAGTGCTTCTAAGTTTAGAGCGGGGAACAATGTCATAACTCTTTAATCAGTTTCTTCCTGTTCAGGCTCATTTACTCTTGAAAGCGAAAAAACTACTCTTGAAAGCGTAAAGTAAAATATAGATCTATCTTAAGAAACATATTATGATTAGTTCATGTTATAATTTATACTTTTGCTCAAATGACATTAAAATATTAAACATAAATTATTTGACACTAAATAATATTTGGTTATCAATTTTTCATTTTGAAATCTTATCATAAACATTCACCTCTGTATTCTATAACATATTTCATTTCAACAACTTAATTAATTAACACGTATTGCATTTTAATCATGTTATAATGAATATATCGTTTACCCCACTTCCCACAATGATTTTACTATTATCAACTGTCGCCGAAGACTGGTGTTTGAAATATGAAGGAAACGATCAATTCAATCCAATATTAACATTAAAAAATATTCATGATACGAATATAGCCTATTTAGCTTTTAATATTGTATATTCTAATTTAAATCCATTTTTTCATTATACAAAATATGTATATACATATTTAACTGCTGATCACGATTAAATTGATGTGCCTGTATATGGATAGATATTGGAAATATGTAGTAGCGAAGCTGATAATATTCAATTATTTAATGATGTTGCAGTAATAACAAATATATCGAATATGTAAAATATATAAATAAATTAAAAATATATTGCATTGATAAATCCTGATTATCGATAATGCTATAATAATTTATAAAATTTAAGGTTAGAAATAGCATCAAATATTGTCGGCTAGCTTTTATCGATTTACTAAAGTAACACCATTAAATAGTTTAGTTTCAATGAATAGAATTGTGAAAAACGAGTTTTTATAAATATATAAGCAAATAATGGAATTATTGCTGCCAATACCAATGATGTTATATTTCCAATCTACAATTCTAATTTACAATAATATGACACAAAATTTGGAAACTATTTATATCCAATGATAGGCATAAAGAATATAAGTTAATCAAATGTGTATTTAATATAAACTCCATGTAATGCACTTTAAAAAGGCGATGAAATTCAATTGTCGTCTTCTATTATATTTGGTAATCACTGGGAATATATTAGCAACAATACTTAATATGTTTTAGTGGGATAACCAGGAAAAGACGAAAAAAATTTTGGCTTCGAAAATATTACTATTTATAATAAATGTGTTTAGTTTTATGCAAATAGTCCAAGAGATATAGAGTATCCTCTCAACTCAGGTATTATATTCAATATAAAAAATGAAAGAATTGAAAAAATATAAGGATATAAATATACATATTATTTAGGTCCATATATTTGTGTAGACACATTTTCATATATGCCAGCAATGTTTTACACATAAGAAGATCCATAATCAAAACAAATTTACTCACATTTATCAGAAATTAATTAATCTTTTGAAGATATGGTTGAAAACAAAACGTGGTAGTATTTAACAAATAATTCATCTGATAATATAAAAGCAATATAATATACTACCAGGTTATTAATTGGAAAATTATTAGAAATTTCACAGCAAGCATATTTTTCGGATTATTTTCTAGCTAATTTAACTATCGCTATTATGATAATATTTTGTTTAATTATGCTAAGCAATGCTCTAATAACTATTATTTAAAGTTTTTGTAAAGAAATCAAAACAACATTGAAAATTATTGTTATTGAATATATATACTGCGGAATTACAGTCGCATCTCTTATAATTCTTTTCCGAAACTCAGAATCATTTAAATTAGTGTTTCCTGGAACTTTATGTATCTCAATATTGGTGTATATCATTATTAGAGGTTTAATAAATTATTAATAATATGATTCAGAAGAGGTGGTTCAAAGAAAATTATCTAAAAATACTAAAAAATATATTACATAAATTAGGATATCATTTTGGATTTAATATTTTGTTTTGGCCATATTTAAAGTTTTAGATATTATTCAAACTGTTACTGATATTATGTAAATATTTTAGTATTTATAAATACAATTCTATTCGAATAGAGTTCGCAATTTATTATATTTACTATACCCTGCTTAAAAAATGTTACAAGCAGCGGAATATTTAGGTTAGACTGCGACATACCCTTTCATATTATTGGGAATTAGTTTGATCAATTAAGAAATAATGAAATAAAATTGGTTTAAATAACATATGCATGTTCCAACAAATTCTCTAAATAACAAAACGTTTTTGTTGAAATTATTACTGTTGATATTTGGGTATTTTTAGAATTTTGTTTACAATGTATTTTTTGCTTTTACAGACAAGAAAATGACGGATTTTAAATTTTAAAATGAATAATTAACATTTAATATATACAGTTATGGGAGGTGGAATTGCTTTTTCTTGTTTACTATGTGAGTAATTATATATTAAAATATTTTGCCACTTCTAATGCGGATGACAAATTCCAATAAATAATCTCAAGTTGGAGATTATTCATGAACTACTCATTAACACAAGAGGGCCAAAAATATGATTTCGATCGTATTAGACCATAATCGACTATTCAAAGTCGGTATTTAATATTCCAAAAAGGAAAAATAGAAATTACCACATGCAATAAAAGGACGGCAATGACAAAAATAAACGCGGTAGAAGATGTTTAGGGAAGGTCAACTAATTCACTTAACAAACTTAGGCAGTTCTGAAGCGTTTGTATTCTCTTCATTTCTGGGTCCAACGGATGAATTCATAAAATATTGTACCAATCTGAACTAGTTATATCACTTGTTTAAGATGTCCCTGTGTAATTTCTACGTTTTAGTCAACAAAACTAATTTATGAAAGATTTTATCTCGAAAATATATGGTAGTTAAGCCTGATTGGAGAAAAGAATAAGAGGATCCAATGATTGGTATACGGACGCAATATGTAATTTATAACTAGTAGCGCAAGCACTGGACCTGCAGAGGACCTCGGTGTTCATCTTCAACTGGGTCAATCTGAACGATTTTAGGTATTTCTTAATCACGAAAAACAATGGAGGACTTTTTCTTTCAATCTCAACCGGGAGCTCAAGATGAAGTATTGGTACTTCGCTTAATTAGAATTATAATTCAGGTAGTTACAGTCGCTTTCATTCTCAATATTCAAATAATGAATGCATTTTTGTTTCTTGAAGAATGGAATCAAGTGGGTTAGTCGGGCCCAGCATTAAATAATATATTGATGCTACTCTAAAACAACAGTTATTTTACTTATGATCTTCCACTTCCATTTCATAATGAGAAATCAATTTTCTTGATTGTTAAATTATACAACGTTAGGTAAAGTTGAAACTTATTATTGAAGTATATACAGAGTTATATACGTTAATTATTGTAGCACAGCTATCCAAGGCTCAACCAGGCCTTGATGTGATTGAAGCACTTTACAAATCAATAGTAAATAGAGTTAATGAGTGTATTGATGAGGAGGGAGAACACACTCATTATTGAGCCGGGCAGTGATATAAGTAAGATTCAAATAATAAACTTCATTCTTCTTCCTAATTCAAAAAAGCATTTCGAGGGCCCACCACTGTAAGTCATTGTTAAATTAGTATTATCTGGTACTATATATTCGATCTCTAAATATTAATTGGTATTAGAGTATTATTATTAAATTAATAAGTCTATTATTAAAGTATTTATTCACATTGTTCAAATACTGTAAAATCCCGGCTAAGGTAGCCCTCGACCGCTCCCACTTAAGGTAGCCTTACTCGCTTTCTAGAGCACTTTTTGGCATTTTCAGCCAAAACTAGGGTAAAATGGATTCATTTTCAATATATCAATTTGATATCATAAATATATTTACAAATATTGTATATTTTGAATATATAGTTATTATAATACATTTTATAATGACACCACTCCAAACAAGAATATATAATATTGTTTTGAAGTGCTTATTCTTTAATACGTACTGTCATTTAATAGAAAACCGCACTATAATAAATATTAATAAAATAAATTTAGTTAAAAGTTTAATTAATAAAATATAAATAATATACTAATCATAATTTCATGTAAATGTGTGTGGTTATAATATTTTAATATGTGCTATTTTATTATATATAGATTATTTTAATAAAATATTTTTCACATCAAAAAGAACAAATTATATAATTTGATTTAATAACCTTCTAAATACGATTTGATATAATCTAATTTGGTTCCCAGTTAAGGTAGCCTTCAGGATTTTCAGAAAAATTTCCGAGGGCTACCTTAGCCGGGATTTTACAGTACTTAATAATATTTTATTGATATTGGTAACGATTTACAAGATAATTAAACACAGTATTTTACGTAATGGCAAAGCCATTTGTGAATAATTTAAATTATTACTAATATCTTTTAGTTTATTAGTATACTACACTATTCTATTAGTATTAGATCCAATTATTACTATATTGTTGCCTACAACTTTAATGTTTTAAGATTTTAGTGGATTATGTCCATTTATTTTATAGGTGTTTGGAATTTGTGATCATTAAGATGAATTTGCTAAACAAACAAGCATTATGCTTGCAACTGATGTATAATCTATATCTAAACGATTTTTTACTGCTATAGAAGCACTCGGTGTATCATTATTTTTTGGTTTGCTTTTCACTAAAAATCAGGATGTCTCAATAAATCCTATATCTTAATGGCATTCTATTATATTTTGCTTAACAATATTTTTAACTCCATTTGTAACTAAAAATGTACTGGGGATTTAACTAAGCAAATTATTTGTAAAATATGATAGTTAATTAGAAACCAACACTAAAAACCTTGAAGCCTAAGATATTGATGCAAAGAGTTAATATTAAATCAAAAATTATAGTACTTAAAATAATATAATAATATTATAATGCTAACTAACATAATCATCGTTCGAATACCATAAATCATTACTGAATGTTAGAGGAGATTATTAACACGAATTAGATTATTATTAGGAGTTTTTATCAGGATTTATATTTAATGGTTATGGAATCATACCAGGTTTTGGAATAATTTTGGCAACAATCGCTAAATATATGAATTCTATAGGTTTGGCTACTAATGGTGAAAAAATATCTTTAAAAACTTGTAAATAATGCGGTATTGTAAGCATAAAAATAATATTTGAACTATTTTTAGTAATGTTTTTGATAGGAGGTATTACATTAGCTTTATGTAGCGATGAAGAAGGCGTTTATTTAGGATTTATAATAACATTTATTATTTTATACTATATCTCTTTCGGATGGAGTGGAAGTATCAGCAAAATTTCATATCTCCAAAAATGTTTTTAATTTGGTAAACGCAAGCTTATAGTCTAAGCCGTGAATGTTATTTGAAAATGTTTATAGTCACTCCTCAATTATCAGAAAATATCTCAGATTTTCACTGTTTGTTTGAATGACTATTTTGTACTATTAAATAATATAGATCTGAATAATAATATCAGAACACTCCAAATGACTCTTCTTGTTGGTGACTATTTTATAATTTGAGGTAAATAGATTATTTTCAACTATTCATTTTCCTTTATCTGTTAAGTAATAAATGCTAATCGGCAGGTTGTAATTGTACTGTATTGGAATTCAAATCGTGCAAATGTTAAAGAATGATTAATTTATCAGATTAATTTATGTTTATATAAGCGGCCTATCATATAAGTTAAATATGGCTGCGATTTTGTGAATCACAATTTGAAATTAATTATTGTTAACTCAGATTTAGTATTACTAAATTTTCATTAATGAAGTGATAAAAATGTGTTAATTTTCAAATAATATAAAGAAATAAATTCTTAAAATTTCTATTTATAGACACGAACATGAAATCTCAACACAGATTAAAGCTGGGAGTGTATCTAATAAAAGCAGTTAAAATATTGTCAAAATTATCATTCTGCTAGCGTTTCATTTTTTTGCTCTCAAACTGACACTTAAATGATACAAAAATTATAAATCTCAAAATTTCATCCAGACAGACTTCCTAAAATTCTTCTGTTATCTGCTTTTACTTAGTTTGTTTAAGTTTATAAGTCAGATATTTCAAACCCGGGGTTTTAAATCAGGCCTATCTGAATAAATCTTCAAATATTGATCAGATGCAAAAGTTGTTATGATTTCCAGAGTATCTCTGGATGTGCACCAACAATTGAGATGGAGTTCCAAAGCGTTCGCTTCAAGCTTCAGAATTTAAGTTTTCTAATTTTACAAGAAATTCAGTTTGCATTCTTATGACAAACTGTTGATTACCCACATATAATTTTTTCTTGTTAGCTTTACATTTCGTCAGCGACTCTGCAGCTAACTAACTTTACCCGTAACTCTTAAATGTTAAGATATCATGCATGTAAATTGCTCAGAATTAAACTTTCGATGTCTAATTGAGTATTTCAACCATCAAATCGAGTGTTCGGTTTTTCAGTGATATACTGTTCATAAGAAGTTATGCGAATTCTATAACTCGTCATCCATCTGTGGTGTGGTGCTCTCGCTCTATTTCCGCCATGGTGACGCCCACAGTGTTTTAAATCGATATTTTAAAGTTTTAAAATGTGTGCTTTAGCTCATCTTTGGACCCCCTAGATATTAAGAGATATACAATTATTAGATTCTTTGCTAATTGAAGTATTTGAAAAAAGTTTATGGACGTATTTATACTAATGTTTATCTTTTAGTGATAACTCGTTTGTTTATGAGAAGTTACTAAACGATGATGACATTCATACAAATTATGCTAACAGCAAAAAATTAAGATTTTCATATTTAATAACATTACTCACTCATACGTTTAAACGCAATTAACAAATATACTTACAAATTCACTCAACAATTCATTTAACATTTTCACTTAATCATTTCACTTAAATCATTCATACATAGCATCATCGTTTAAGAAATCTAGATTATATTACGGACGAATCATATAATTATCGTAAAGCTGGAAAATTACTTCGCATACCGTTTATTATTGAGCTTCTTCCTAAAATAGATGTTCTTAGTCAATATATTTCAACACAATAGCTGAATTTTCAATTGCTTTTGGCGTTCCAGTTTCTTACAATTAGTTATATATGTTTACCAGCCCTTCTTCTTTTTTATTTGATTCTTCTAAACATTTATTAATAATCTTTTCAAGACTTCTTTTGAGAGAATCTAAATCTAATAGATTTAACATAAATTCGTTTCTAATATTATCAAAAACTCTGAGCACATCAATAAAGAAATCAGTAGAATCAACAGATTTAACCAAGTTTTGCATTTAACGCTCAGCATCCTAAATAAGACGATATTCCTCTAAACGTGGGTTTTTGAACTCTGTTTGATGTATTATAACTTTATCTAAACCAGCTATAAACGCTTCAGATTCAACAGTGCAATTTTCAATATAAAATGGTAGGAATTCGTCACTTTTTGGTGCTCTGTGGTCATGTTAATTATCATACGCAATAGGATAAGTGAATTCCTGTATAAACTCGAAGTAATTACGGGCATTATACGAATAAGTTGCCTTTACAGACATTTAGAGCTCAACTAATATTTCATTTAATTATTTTGTGAGCACGTTAAGTTATGCAAATCTAGCTTATTTCTTTTCGTCTTCACGCATTTGCGCTTCTTTTTCTTCTTCTAATTTTTTCAACCGTTATTCAGTTTCATATTTAATTAGCTCACGTTCTTCAGCTTCTTCAGTATTTTCAAGTGATGATATCTTGTCCATTAATCTTTTTTATTCTTGTTATATATCTAAAAACTTTTTAGATGTAAACTACACTTGAAGTGATTTTAGCTTTTATGGTTCATATGTTGCGTTGTCTGTGGGAATGGGTGATGGTTGTACTTCTTATCTTTTTAAGCACAGTGGAAGTGGAATCTTTTTGATAACTCGATTACCTCTTAAATTATTTTAATTCATGCTTAATGGTGAGATGCTTCCGTTATCTTTTAACATGGACTTTGTTTTGGGTCCTCTTTGCTGTAGATTTACATCTTTAATCTTCCCCTGGTCGTTAAGGTATTCTGGGTCATTTTGGTCTCTTTGGTTGATGTCTTTAGGAAATTATTAATTGTATTGGCCTCCGCTTTAGTTTTTATCTGGTCTATTTATGTCTTTAATAAGTCCGTTTCTTCTGCCTGCTTGCTCAGCTTGTTATTTTTCGTTTAGGTGAACGTCTTTTATGTTTCCGTTATTTCTCCTGGCCGAGTCGATTGTTAATTTCTCGTTCAGATTAATTTCTTTAATTGTTCCTTTGTTTTTTGCGTTTATTTCTGCTTGTTATTTTTCGGTTAACTGCACGTCTTTAATAGTTCCGTTTTGTCTTCTTTCGGCTTCCTCCTTTTCTTTTGGGCTCAGATGTACGTCCTTAATTTTCCTTTCTTGCTCGAATTGTAATTGCATTTCGGTTTCTTCTGGGTCCCTTTGTGCGATGTCTTTTGGAATTTGAACGGCTGTGATTCTTTCTTCTTCTTCGGGCATTTATTTCTCGGGCAGAATTATTGGCTCGAGTTTTGCGTCGTGGGCGAGTCTCTTTTTGTTCGAGGCGTTTTATTTTGGGGTCTCCTGTCGTTTTTCCTGTTTCAGAATCGGGATGAACTTTGAGCTTTTCTGCACCTCGGACTGAGAGCGGTTTGCAACTGGCTTCATTGGAGTGGACTATATATATTTAGCTGTATTAAATATTATATTAATAGATTGAATTGTAAATTAGTACGAATCTTAAAATATAGAATGTAAATAGTAAGTACGTGGATAAATGGGCTGAGGAGTTATCGTGTGGAGACTAGACTAGAGCAAGTGATATTGTTATTGTTATTTATCTTTTGTTGCCTAATAGGTACTTATAAATTAAAGGATTACAAAATAATTGTTATAATTAATAATAATATAGAATAGTCTCACTTAAACATAGTGGAATGATCAGCACCACACACTGAGCACTTATAGGTTTAACTTGAGATGTTATGCCTCTTGATATCTTCTTCATTTGTTTTTACTATGTAACCGACACCATGTCTTCCTTCTGGCACGCTCATGAGAATTGAAAGCGAACTAATAATAGTCTCAACTGAAGTTCCAGGAGTCCAGCTGCCACCCATTTCTGTAAGACCGACAATGCAAAGTGATTCGTTGTTTTAGTATGATCCATTCTCGTGTAATAGTTTTAAAGTTACAGGTTTTTCTGGATAATTGGTTAAGTTAATCTCGCAATGATAAACGCCACCTTGAAATGATGAATCTTAAGGTCCTTTGTAAGAAACATGCCAAATGAACGGATTTGCTTTATCTGGGAAAAATGCTTTCATATCCTTATTTTTTGACATGTCGCCAAACTATTTGGCCAATATTTTCATTTTCGCTTATTTATCCATCTAATGTTAAGGAGTGAATTAATTAATATTTATTGTTAATATTATGTAATAATTATAAATGCATTCTTCATGCTTTTGAGATGACTAAATTGTTTTAAATACAGAATATTGTTTACATTAAATGTGATTAAGGTAATATATCATCATCACTTTCTCATCCAACAGAGTCTAACCTTTCTGACCTGATTTCTTGTTGATTCGTTATCGCTCTCTAGGAATTAATTAAGTTTGTGAACGATTTCGTTCTTCTCATTTTGTTCATAAGAATGAGTTTTAACCATTTGCTCGAGCAATTTCAATTAAGCTTTGAAGAGGGTTTCGTTTGTTCCTAAAACATCAACAATGTATTTGGTGATGTCCTTGTTCTGAATGCGGTTGTTTTTAACTAAAATTGTAAGGGCCTTGACGATGTTAACCTGGGTAAGATCCAAAGTTGATTAGAAGGGCTCAGTGCTCACGAACTTGAGCTGGTCTTCCTTGAGATTGATCACACACAGGGCTAAGTGGTCAAGGGAGTTAAAGTTTGACATGAGCTTTGGGAAGTACTGGTTGTAAACAAGGAGCGAAATGGAGTGCACCAAGCAGGCATAATCAATGTTTTCTTAGTTAAGTCTAGTGAGAATCCACTCCATCTCAGGGGTTGACACTCTACGGTTCTACAGTGAAAGAATTACAAGGAACAAATTCACGGACTCTGACTGATAGTTCTTGGCATATTCTTGGACCCGCGCTGAATCAAAGGCTAAATAAATCGCAAACGCATTTATGTACTCAAAGGACTTGCTAGAGGCGTAATACTTCTGTATAAGATCGCCCTAGAAGCAATAGCTTTTTGTTTGATTTATTAAATTGATGTATGTTTACTTTGGAATATTTTCACCGGTGCCAAACATAGCCTTGAGTTATTCAGCATTAAATAAGCGCACAGTTTGTAAATCAATTTTTGAGGCATCAATACCATCAAATTCGACTTCAACAAGCTTTTACTAAACAAAGAATTTCACCATAACTACGTCATTAATAATCTCTGAGATTTTAATTGACTAATTGTGTTTCACACAATTTACATATTTATCAATCCAACTGATTCCAGATTGTTAAATTTCCATTACTTATTCTTTGTAGAGTAAGGTAATCAAGCCAGTTAGATGTTAAATATCATATTTGCCTTACTTTGTTATGAGATCATTAATAACATGTGAAATTTCTACCTCTTTAGAAATCTTAGCGAATAGTTTTTCTGAATATATTCCTGACTGGATGTGATCAAAAATAAGGTAGAATATTTTGTAGTAAATGAATGAGTCCGCTTGAACTTCTTAAGTTAACTTATCAGCAATTCTTTCAACAACTTCTGAAAGTCTCATTTAATATGGTAAATTGTATTGGAACAATAAAATTAGTTGTAAGCATCCTTCTTTTAATTTAATATCGTCTTTTTCAAATTCAAAGTCTCTAATTATTTGTTCTAAGCACAATTAAGCTGTATTTTCTTCAACTACTAAGTATTTAAGAATATTTTTGCATGTTTCAATGTAGCTTTCAGTATGGAAGTCGAATATGAACAAATTGACAACGTAGTAGTACAAATCAATGGTGAATCCGTAGCTGGTCAAACTGAACAAGTCGGCAATTTGTTTCATTTGTTCTTCATTTTATTGTGCGGCTTCGGTTGTGTGATTTCCTTTGATGTCTTGGCTGTTATTGAATTCTTCGACGATTTCTGCGTCGAATCCGCTCATTTTGTAAACGTCGTGCATGAATTCTTGGAAGTTGTTTCCTTTTGCGTTCATGACGTTCTTTTGGGCTTCGAAGTTGTATTTGAGTGCGGCTTCCATGATTTCGAGTAGCATTTTGCGTTCGTGTGCTTCAACTTCGTGCATTCTTTCGGTTAGGAGCTGGTACAGCTCGAATTGTGTTCCGGGCTGGATAAGGCACTTTTTGAGTGCATTCTGCAGATCGCTGTTGGATATGGTGTGCTCGGGCAGTTGTGTGAACGAGATTGGAGTGTAATCCGACAGAAAATTGAAGTGGAGTTGGTTCAGCTCGTCCATTTGCTGTAGTATTTGTTATTCTGGGTTCGCTGTTGACATGTGTTTCAAGCGAGCTGCTGAATACGAATCATTTTAAGAGTAAACAAAGTGCTCAAGAGTTCTGTTCTGAACGAAGGATAAATAGTTGTTAACCTTTAGTTTGTAGAGGTAGTTGAAAACGTTAAATAATACTTCAGGGTCGTTTTCCTGCGTGAAACACTCAATCAGTGCGAAGTGCAAACGGAACGAGTGCTCAAAGGTGAATAAATCTGTAGGTGCAAAGTGCAAGTGCTTGGACAGGATCCTGCGCACTGACTTGTTACAATAAACTACACGCGGGGCCTTGGCCATTTACGTTAAGAGCTTAAGCTACTAGTCAAAGGATAATGAAACTTGCAGCTTATCAAGTATATTAACAAGGGCAGTTTTTGAAAAAGTGCACTTGGAATGCTTCAAAATCAACTGAAACAGCCTCTCAGTTGCCTCAGGACTCACGAAAATTGGAAGCTTGCTCTTCAACAAATTAAATAACTTCTCCAACTCGGACTCTGCGTGATCGGCTGCAACCTCGTCAACAAGCGCAATAAAATCAAGGAGCTCCTAATCACTACTGATCGTTATCTGCTCAAAAATCTTCTTCGATTCGTCGTCACTCAACAATATATTGCAATAAAAATCAATTTAAGCCTTCATATTCAATGAAGTGGATCTAAATGGACTTGATCCGTTTATAATACAGATAATGCAGGTATTTGCGGATTTCGCTTCAAAAAATGAACGTGAAGAAAATGGCATCCATATTTAAAGCTAACTCTACCAACAACGTGATGACAATCCAATAACTTACAGACATAACTCATATATTAGGATTCAAATATAGAACCGAAGACGAAGTCACACCAACACAAGTTATGCAATTTCTTGACATTATGGGTACCATAAATTTTGAAAAGTTCTTGCACTATATTTACATAATAAATAGAGCTGATATGCGCGATTTATGCTCCGTTCTATTTTACGTTTCAGATTCTGACAGAGTTGGTGAAATTGATTCTACAGACTTGTAGCTTATATTAAAATACTTGAATATCGTAGCATCTGATGAAGATATATACTAATTAATGGATGGTAAAAAATATATTAACTACAACGATTATATGACTATAATTAATTAACTTAGAAACGAATTCACTAATGAAGTGAAATAAATAGCTAAAAGACAAATCATGGACGAGTGACGTATTTTAGGCATCATCTTAATAAAATAATAAATAAAATACACTTAAATAGTTACAAATGTATAAGAAAATAGATTGCGTTTTACATCATATTATATTATTAGAAGGAACATATATTTAAGAATTATAATCATTTATTCTTTCGGATTCAGAAATGTACACTAGATAACATGAATGTATATTATAATTTGTTATAAGTTTCTATCTAATATATTGGCGTATGTTTGCTACACATTTGCAGGTTTGTATTAAAACCATGATTCATTCGTCGGTATCTTAAAACTATTATTTGCATATTCTTGTATACGTTATGAACATAATTCAATAACTATTACTATGTATCTAATTTATTGCAATTATGTTATTTACACTTCAAATGAACTAGAATGAATGTCCCAAATGGATGATAATTCCACATTGTAAATATGTGAAAAGTTGGCACCCAGCCATTATAATTATTGGAGAGTTGTATATGCTCATACAATCTATCTTTTCGATAGTAATTCTTGTTAAATTGATTAAAACTAAGAAAGCAAACTATAAAGCAGCGCATATTTTCATAACGATTTGTTTATTGTCTTGCGCGCTCCTTCGTCTACCTTGGTGGTATATGAATAGCGTTGTATACTATGACAACACTCCTCCAGCAGTAGCTGTGTAAGTTTTAAATAGACTGGCCATGTTATTCCTCTATTTAGCTCAGAGTTATTATGTGTAAACTTGGTTGGTGCTAATTTTCACACTCAATGCCCAGGTTGGTAAGAAGTAAATTCAAATCACTTTTATTTCTTTTGATATTATCGTTTCTGGTACAATTTTGTTCACCGTTATTTCCCGTTTCTGGGATAAAGAGGTGCATGACAACGGTTCGTACGGTATTTTGTATGAAATAAGCACAAAATTATTAGGGGTTGCCTCACTATTTACATCCATTATGTTCATCTCAATCGGCTCAGCAATTTTGGCTGAGACATTTCTACAGGGCTTGTTCCTCAACAATTCTCAGTTTCGTAACCATCTCAATTCTTCTGTTTACAGCTGGTGTGTGCAGGTTCCTCGCATTGTTTTACAACGATTTCTTTGGAAAATATATGGACAACAACGTATTTGCGGTTCTTTGCTACGTTGTTCCGGATTTTCTGCCATGTTCTGTGATCACAGCAATGCAAATTAACATAATGATCAAGCACAAAAAGGAGTACAGGCCTATTAGTGGATTGGAGGAGGAATCGGTTCGTCTTATATGAAATTTATGGATTGTATTATCATAGCTAGTAATTTTAGTTACATATTGTTTTAAAAAAAGTTTCCAGTAATAGTCTATGATGCTTGTTCAAGCACGAAACCAAGTACGTACTCGAACAAAAGTTCACAAAAATATAATGAGAAATGTTACTTCAAGGTCCACTTTGATGGATTAGTTATCATCTGGAGATTGCGTTGAAATGAAACTTTACAAACTTTTATTGGGTCTGTAAATGGGTGTGTATGCTTATGAAATGAACTAAGGTATCAACATGAGCGGTTATGCTGCTTTTGAAGAAATATTCCAGATGTTCAGAAGTGTAATGGAACAAGTTCTTACCTGATTAAGAGAAGTAAAATATGACTGAATTTTAATAGATTAATTTACTAAACGTATATTATTCATTTATCAATGGTCTGTCTATTAGATTTATTACCAAAATAAGTTATTTATATCCAGAAATTTGATTGTATTCTTGAACGTATATTGAATCTATTTTTATAATTTATATAGTTATTATTGATAATGTAATACTGATAATGTAATAAATGATGTAATAATATTTTATTTGTGTATATATAATAAATTATATAATACGTAATTTGTGGATACAATAATAAATATATTCACACGCAACTTCAAAAACTGTAATAAATTAGCTATTTTTATTCATATTATCTTATCCAGCCCACTTCATTTATGATATATCTATGTTTGATTATAACGGATGCTTACACTGATGATGTTAAAAAGATTTTACAAAATAAAAAGGATATGTTAACATAAAATAAATATAATTCACTTGTATGCCCTGATTATATTACCAATAACGCAAATGCAGCTAATTATTACATAAGTAATATGATAACAAATCCAGACAGATCCTATTTATGGGATGATTGGAAACGAATAGATTAAGGTCCACAGCTTTAATCAACACTAGAAAACTTATATTAAATAGCGATTGCATATGCTATCGAGCCATTTGAGAATTATACTAATCCTCATTATAATAACATATACACATTGAATATAATAACAGATGCGCTTGATTTAATTCTAACCAGATACTATAAAGCAAGCTTGAAATTTCTCACTGTGCCTTTATCTGGTTTAGCTCAAAATTGGTGGGAGTGGTAAATTGGTATCCCTGAAGTTTTGAATAACATAATAATTTTGATTCAAGACAGTTTGTCAGATACTCTATTCGACAAATTTGTTTAAGCATCAAGAAGATTTATTCCAAATCCGTCGCATATTGGAAAACTATATGGATCTACAATGCCAATATTAATGCCTTCGACCGGTGGTAATTTAGTTGATACCGCTAGGATTTGTTTTATCAGAGGTCTGTTATCGTTAAATATTTCAGAATCGGACAATGCCTTCAATTCATTATAGAATATTTTAGATTTTGTAACCGTTTTAGATGGCTTTTATAAGGACTATTCCTTTATTTAACATCAGTCTCTTGCATCTTCAGCAAGTTACGGCGCAGTTCTATTTTCTGGACTGACTAACTTGATAATAATCATAAACGAAAGTATATTGTACAATTACAACAAGTCTAGTATATCAAACATATTTGATTTCATGTTAAAAGCTGAGTTACCTCTGATATATAATGGATAAATGATGAATATGGTAAATGGAAGGGGTATTTCAAGGACAGAGCAAGAATATAGTAATGGTAAGACATTTATTGGTCTTATGGCTATATTAAGTGAATGCGCTCCAACATATTAAATACAACTATAAATGAAGAAGTTGGTGAAGCATCATTGCAACAAAGCATTGCCTTTATACGATTTTACATAGCAGAGTGCACTGGCTACAATGTTAATAAAGAAAATTATGCAGGATGTGACAATTCCGCAAACATTACCTGAATACTTACATAAGCGTTTTTCGTCAATGGCGCGTGTGGTACACAGACGTGAAAATTTCGCGTTTTCAATAGCAATGCATTCTTATAAAGTGGGTGATTACGAATCAATTGATGGTGAAAATTTGCATGGCTGGTACACTGGAGATGGGATGGAGTATATGTACTCTAAAAACCAGAATTAATATATTGATTTCTTCCCGACTGTTGATCCTTATCTGCTATAGGGCACGACCGAGTTAGCAATTAAACGCAATAATTCTGAAAGAGATGGAGTGCGTAAATATTTAACCTCAAATGCAACCTTTGTTGGTGGAACTGATTTGGATGGTATTGGAGTGGTTGGTATGGAATTTTACAATTTTAATTATAAGCTTTCAGGATTTCGCTCTTGGTTCCTCTTCAACTCCTCTGTAATGGTTCTGGCTGATTATAAAAGCACATCTTAATTCTAGAGCTCCTTTTTGAACAGGGGACTACAAACTCTCGCATAAAAAGTATATGTTGACAAGGTGCTTGTAAACGAGGGCGTGTAGAAAATGAACTGCTCGAAGCTTTTTGTTGAGGGAACTGGGGTTAACGACTCAATTGGAATCATATTCCTCTAACCAACTGAAATTTATATTAAAAAGGAGCTCAGAACTGGCGATTGGAGCGACATTGGCCTTAGATCCGGAGCTGTTCAGCGAAATTACGTAACAGGTTATGTTTAAGCTGAAAACGTATTGTAATTAAAATATTTAATAGTTTTTGGGCTCGAATATAATCAGTTTCAAGACTATTAACCTGATCATAAAGTAGAAATGAACCAATATATGCACGCTGTGGAATACGTTGAAAATAATGTTACTTTTAATGCAGCTAACATCTTTAACTTGCCAGCTGGGCAAACTATTAACATAAATAATTTTACAATTCTGTCGAACGCATCTGTTTTAATCAAATAGGCAAACAAAATACAAATTTCAATTTCAGACCCAACACAGAAACAGAAAAGTGTAAAATTTGTTAGAGATAACAAAGTGGTTGAAGTTAATGTAACACACGCAGAAGGGGCAAGCTTCGTATTCGAGTACATAAATCCGGATGTAGACGCACCAAACCCAGATTTTGCTTAAAATAGAAATAAATGTGGGCTAGGATGCATCACAACAACCGCTTCATGCATTTTGTGCTTCGCTATTATTATCGTTGTGGTTTTGCTGTGCTGGAAAAGAAAAAGCAGCAAAGGAGATAAATATCAGAAGCAATTCAAGAACATTCAAAATCAAATGAACGCACCTATCGCATATCAGTGTGGAGGATAGTATATCTGACTTCATTTATAATTTGATTTATGTATTTATTAATTATGTATTTATTACATTCAATAATTGGAGTGTTAGTATCTAAAATATTATTATTATTCTACCATTTCCACAAATCACCACTTCATCAAAACCATAAATTATGTATTCTCTATACTCTAACCAAATATCTCGCACAGCGTTATCACACGTCACACCTCCTCACAGACTCTCCGTTAGCTCTTTCGGGCTAATGGAGTTTGTTTGGTGATTTGTAATAATGTTAAAAATCTATTGTTGAAATATCTACAATATAAATATCATATTACTATGTAAATATCATATTACTATATAAATTCATAAAAATATATAAAAATAATATAAAAATTGAATTATATCGAAACTCAGTCATGGAAACAAAGAGTTCATAAGTTCTGTGAACTCTTCAACTGTAAGATGACCGTCGTTTGTTTTGTTAAATTGTTTCATATACTAATCTATTTCTTTGTTGTGAACGTCCAATCCAACTGAAAGTAGAGCAAGTCGTAGTTCGCTGTAAAACAGTTTCCCATCGCGGCGAATGTTCTTTGCGAAAAATATATCTTCAATTTCTTCTTGCGAATATTTTGGCATATAGGAAGTGGATTCGATTGAAATATATTCTAAGTTATATTCTGGTTTTGATTATTATAGTATTTTGTATTATTATGTTGATATCTAGATACGTGTATTGATACAGTATCCGATTTGGACCTGTTTGAGATCATTTGAGATATGGTAAGTGGATTTGAAGCCATTTAGGTATATTTCATATTCTGGATGCATTATATAAACAGATCAAGGTAGAGTCAATAATACAGATTGATACGGATATCTGATTTGAAATGATTTGTTTATCATAAAAGAAAATATAATTAAAGATTTCTGATGATAAAACGAACAAAGTGTTTTAAACGTCACTCAAATTGGCATTGCTGGCATGATTGGCATTTGGATTACCTAGACCTGTGGATTTTGAACGGTTTGGAACTGTGGAACATTCTGAACCATTTGAATTGGTTGAGGTTGGTAAATAGGTTGGGGTTGATAAATCTGAACCTGGTTCGTCTTTTGGTGTAACTTGGTTTATTGAGTTTGAGTAAGTGGAACGAACAAACCAGTTTGACCGTTTGGAAGAGTTACTTCAGTAACAGCTTGAATTATTAAGTTGTCACGTTGTTGCTTCAAAGCCTATTTTTGAATCTTCTTAGCGGTTCTCA
The DNA here is from genome assembly GCA_963988835.1 of Hexamita inflata. Classification (NCBI taxonomy): domain Eukaryota; phylum Fornicata; order Diplomonadida; family Hexamitidae; genus Hexamita; species Hexamita inflata. The sequence continues at coordinate 80,071 of CAXDID010001023.1, forward strand.
TTGCTCTTCTCTTCTTGCTGCAGCAGCAGATGATTGTGGTGAGTAAAATGAAGAAAACGGGAATCAAGAGGAGTAAAAGGTACCACGCATCGGTGTTATACGTATATGGGACACAAAAGTATTCGTAACGGTTGTGGGAATAAGAATAGTTCGAATCACAATAACCATTATAACAGTTGTTATAACAGGAATTATATGAATTGTAAATTCCAGCGTTATTAGCAGTACAGCTATATTCATAACGGGAACGATAACTACTGTATGTATAATTGCAATATCCACTTGAGCAACTGTTGTTGCAACTACTTAAAGTATTATAAATTCCAGAAGGATTTTAAACACAGCTGTACATATACTTTCCATATGAATACGAATAAGAATTATTGCAGTATCCAGTTGAACATTTATTTTGGCAGTCAGATAAATAATTGAAATATATAACTGACATCTAGAGGTGGAACGATTTACATGTTGTAAACAAGTGTTAAAATACTGAAATCAACAGATTTAAAATTATCTTAGATAAATTGGATTGATTTATTGTATAAAGATCCATAAGTTTACATCTACACAACATTAGTACATCATATTTTTTAACAACTGATAGCATTTTTCATTTGTTAATAAACATTTTCATATCATTTTACAATCCAGTTCTATTTTATTTTGTAATTACTTATTATTGAAACTATTAACTTATCTTTACATATATTTTACTTTCCCATTTCACACCTTAAATTATTTTAAATTTTGTTCTTAACCTGAGCAGCTTAGAAAACAATTCGCGGAAAAAATGAATCACTTAACTGTAACCTAATCATCAGTACTAAGGCTTAATTCCATCTTCATCTCATAAATCATGACAATACACAAATCTATTGCATAAATCATATCGCGAAAAAAATAAGTATGTTTAAATAAAAATATGATTTACAAACGTTAAAATGCATGACTGAAACATATCACTTCTTCAAATATGAAGTATTTCCAATACTTATCCATGAACAACAGAACACCATTCCTTATTTAAGCCACTCCATTGGCAACTAGCTGCAGCTTCTCTGCAATCATAGCCCATTGTAGGTTTAGGCTAACCAGTTTTCTAAATATCCCAAACAAAACAATTGCCATCTTCCGCACACGATAATATAATATTTTGCTATGATGGTGACCAGGCAAATCCATTAATAGCTTTTGTGTGACGTTTTAAAAATATTGGTGAAGCTGTATTTCTTATATCTAATACTCCAAGTTCTTATTTATCTGATTCCACAAATCCAATGAAATTAGAATCAATTTTGTTGAAACCACAACGTAACAGAGGGCCAGTTGTTTCATACAATTAGTTTGAATATTCCATGTGACGTCTATCAAACAGTCTTAAACAACCATCAGTGGAGCATGTAACGAAAACATTCGCGTCATGAGGAGAGAAGCACAAGTCATTGACTGCACGCTCATGGCCTGCGAATTATATATCTAAGACTTCTTTATTTAAATCCCATATAGAAATTAATGTATCAAATGAAGCTGAAGCAACAATATTTAGTGCAAGAGGTGACCAATCAAATGATGTGACTGGTGACGGTCTACGTTTGTCAGATCTCAAAAATCCGGACGCTGTCATTCTTTCTGAGTTATTATCTGGTACAATTTTATAAATTCTTAGACAGTCAGATGAGGTAATTAATAAATCTTCGTTTTAAGTATTAAGAGATGGCATAAATTGCACTTTTGTCACAGGAAATTGATGAGCCATAGTATCTAAACGCATTAATGCTTGTGATGATTTGCGTAGTTTGACTAGTTCTACGAAGTTTCTATTTTCATCATCGCAGGAACAAACAGCCATTCGCATAGGTCTATCTTCTCTGCATGACCATGTATGTGCGAATAGTGGTTATTATGATTGGTATTTATACACTCTAGACATTGAGTGGAGTGTTTAATATAAAATTTACGCGAAAACTAAAACTAAGTAATATAATCTTAATTAATTTACCACTTCTCAGAATGAGTGATTAAACATAAAAGCCTACTTTAAAAAGCTCTAAACGGATTGAAAGAATCCTTGGTCAAAATAGAAGAAACAAAAGAAAACTAACTTGCGCGTTAAGTGTGCAACAGTTTAATTGATAAAGCTTTAGAGGTTGATAAAACATTGTAAGAGGTCATTGGAGCTAAACAAGCTATTCGATTTTCGGCATCAACTCTTTTATTCGCGTTAAAGTTCAACCTCAAGGAAGTTAGAAACCAGTTTACAAAGGAGGATAATTAACTGTAGAAGATTCTTAGGATGACTCATTAGGTGGTAGATGACTATAGTGTGTTTATTAAAGATTTTATAGAGCAAAGTGATGCTGGCGAAGGTTGTCCAGTAAATATGAAGTCGATTCTGTTCCTTGTGCTGACATTATCAGTGGTTATTTTCTATCTGGCCTACAAAGTCTATGGGCCCTTGGACAAGAAGTGATAATACTTTACTAGCTTTACCTATTGATTCAAAATGTAACAATATAATTTTAAACAATTTTTAATTTTTTAAACAATATATACCATTAAAATATACAGATTTATACTCATTTAACTCTCATTTATTTTATTTTCGCTTCTGAAAAATACTAAACACCAGTCATACTATTGCTTATTCATTTCTTTGCGTTTAACAATTATTATTAATTAATTAAAATAAATGAAATATTCACTTCCCGAGGAACCATTTAACCGCTTCCGACTGCAACTTTCCGAAATTGAACGCCCCCGTTTACCTTTCAATGTATTTGCACAGGCTTCCAACAGCCGCGCTAACCTGCTCAGCGTTTTTAGCCTTTTTGCCCATAAATTCGACTATTTTCTGAACGTTCTGCTCAGTATCAGGTAGTGGATAGCTCCCCATTTTCTTCAGACAAATTTGAACTATTTTTTACTGTCCAATTATGAGTTCGTCTTTTAATATATTTTGGGCCTCGTTCAGATTCTAGGTCGTTTGCGAAGGGGCTTTAACACATTCTGTACCGTTTAATTGATCAGTGATTTTCGTGAGGTCGTCCCGCTCAATTTTACCCTTCAAATGATCAATTTGGTTGTCAATTCCGGTGCAGAGGGACTCGAAATCGGAGCTCTGGACCCCGAAAATGGAGCTGAAAATGGTTTGCTTATCGCAAAGATCGCAGCAGGTTTATTGCTTATCCGTTTTTAAACCGGACTTGAAGTAGCGCAGGATCTGCTTGCGCCTGCAGGAGGGCTCGTAGAGCATTTTAAGTAGGCAATAATAGCTGTACTGGTCGTACACGTCCTCTCTGACTATGTTAGACGTTCTGGTGTTCACATCTGACGAATCAACCAATACTATTGAATAGGCTTGCTAACCACCTCTGCCTGCTCTACCTGATTCCTAGTAGAAAGATTCTAGCGATTTAGGTAAACAATAATGCACCACTAAACCAACGGAATGCTTGTCTATACCCATCGCAAAGGCTATCGTGGCTATAATTATCTTGTTCTAATCAGTAGTCCACTAACGCAAGAGAATGCTCTTGGCCTCGTTACTAAGCCCGGCGTGGAAAAAGAAGGAAGAAATTCCGTTCTGACTTAAAATAGTCTCCAAATTCTCCGCCTCCATTCTGGTGAATGTATACACTATTATTGATTAATCAGGCTGCAATTCCTGGTATTGCTTGATTATTTATATGAGTGTGGTTTCTTTCTTCATCTAACCTAATTTGTGCCAAACTGAATAATGAATATTCTTCCTGTTAAATGACTAAACAAATACTTTTGGCTGCGTCATTTTCAATTGAGCCAAAATTTCCTTTGCTGAATGATATGTAGCAGAAGCTGTAAGAGCTACTATAGAAACGTCAGGTACTAAATCTCGTATTACACCAAGATTTCTGTACGATCTTCTAAAAGACTTTCCCCATTCTGTTATTAAATGGCACTCATCTATAGCAATTAATCCAACTCTATTTTTAATTCTATTTACTAAAGAAACAAATGCGTCTTGCACCAAAGATTCTGGCGTTGTGAAAATGTAATTCAATTATTAAGGCGCATCGTGTACAATTTAAAACAATTCTGATTTTGAATTGTTGGTATCATCAGAAGAATATGAGTATGCACCTAGTTTCAATTACCTAAGCTTTGATATTTAATCTTACATTAATGATAATAAAGGTGATATTATTATGGTAATTTTCTATTTATATATTGTGGGTAGCATATAAATTAGTGATTTACCAGCAGATGTAGGAAATATACATAGCACATCTTACACAGTGTCTTTTGTTAATTCTAAAATAGGTTCAAGTTGATTATTTTTGAATGAGTCAAACCCGAATGTATCTTAGAGTATGTAATGCAGTTTATCTTCTTGGTTCATTTAGTGTGGAAAATACTGCATGTATGATTATTTTAACATTCATTTCTTTATTCCACGCTTTAAATGTTAAAAGTCGTGTTTGATTCGCGTGGCGAGTCGTAATATTATGCCTTGCTTTCAGAGGAGTATCAGAGCATATCTTCGATTAAAATGCTTCCAATTGGCGATTTTGCTATTTACATCGATGATGAATTAGTTGCAATTGTTGAGCGTAAGACAGCTTCAGATTTGCTTTCTTCTGTATCTGATGAAAGGTTATTCAGGTAGCTTTAGGATATGTCTTGCTGCGATTGTGCTCGTTTTTTATTGCTTGAGTGTTCTCAATTTGACTTTTAGTCTCTGGACAGTTCTTTTGTGCACGCTGTTGTTAATATGTTAAACAAATATTTAATAAAATTATCTGTGTGCTCTGACCAGTTCCAATCCGTTCGTTTCTACGAGCATTTAATTTAAGTCCATCAATCTCAAATTCAATCTCAATCTTCTCAAAAAAATATATTGCGTCCAATATCCTCGTCGCCCTCTTTCGAGTGCCTTGACGACGATATCAGCTTCACCACCGCCCAGAACCTGGTCCCGCGTAAGATTAACCCCTTCTTTTAATCATTTCTGGTAAAAAGGTTCGGCCTTGAAACTGGAAGCAAATTAAATAATTATTTGTTCCAAATTAGTGACGTAAAAAACGCGGCCGAAAAGGACTTCAGAATTCTTTTGAAGAACGAAATTGGTTTCGAAATTAAAATTGTCGACGAAATCTGCAACGTTTTCAAAAGAGCGTTCAAATGAATTCATAAATGAATAAAAACGAATAGTAAATTAACTAAATAGTTTAAATAGTTAATTCACAGTAATATTTCTAAACTTATTTTTGAATTCACTCGCTTACAAGGGGTAACTCCATGACCAACCCCCTTGTAAGCGAGTTGACCTACCCTCTTATAAGCGAATGCTACCCCCTTCTGAGTGAGGTAATGTAGTAATTTACGGTGACATGTTTTCTCTATTTTATTACAGTAATATTTCTGAACTTTTTTGGAATCTAGGAGTGAAATTTTATAAATATAATGCATTACATACCCTTCGACATATTAAAGTAAAATAACTTCATTTTTATGTTTCCTTTACACTCCATTTTTCCGACCTGATTTTGACCTTATCTTGATTCCCGTTACATCTGCGAACATTTAACTAGTATATTAATACAAGTGATATTAAGGTTATCTAACACACTTGACTTGTATTGCTTATATCGCTCTATATTTGGAGAAAAGATCAAAATTTACATTTTCTAATATTTCTTCAAAGTAAATTAATGCAGTGTAGCTTAAGTTTTTGACTTTAAGATTGTACAATTATTTTTACTGTTTAGTTAAAGGCTCAGAGTCAAACTTTGATTGTATTTGATAAATAGAAGAAGAATAAAAATAATACAGTTTGGGCCTGAGTTATTATCGTTGTATTATTGTAGTTGTTGACGAAAGGAGCGTTTAAATGAATTTAAAAATGTGGGAGGGATAAAAACGAAAATAAATTGTTTAGAAAGGAACTAAATTCCATTCAATTCATAATATTTCAAATGTAAAAATTAATAATCTGTAACACTATGTGTTTGGAGTGTATTTAATTAAAATATTATAATTTCAGAATTATTGTAAATATTTATATTATGATATTAAAATTATTATATTTCGTGTATTTCAACTTATATTCAAATATATATCAAATTATATACATAAAACAAGAAGTAGTTATAATCTATTGTTTCTTTCATATAGAAGAAATAGACATTACTAGACATTACTATCATTACATTATATACCTGTAATACTTTGAACTGTAATAAATATAAACATAAGTTAAAATTCCACTTTTTCTACAAATTTTCATTAACACCAATTTTCTAACGGCGTGTGAGATTATTGCTGTATGGAAGATTTATGAGTCATATCGCATTAATATAGACTTTTAACAAAATTCTATGCATCATTTCTATCATCATAATTGATTTAGCTTTCATCATTTTGGGAATGAAAATTGTTTTGGGTCACAACAAAATATTATGTTGTTGACATATATAGATATATAAATCTCTTTTGATTTTACTTCACTTGCTCTTCTTCACTAAATATATTCATAATTTAGTAAATTTTGGTGATTATAATAGTTTGATCTAGAAGAGATAAATGAAGTATATAAGTATGTATTAGTATTAGTTGTATATAGAACTATATATTATAGCAACTTGAGATCTAAAGCCAATTACAATAATTTTCAAGATTTTAATTCTAAAGTATTGAAATTATATCTAATACTAATTTCATTATAGTTGATTAATTACTAAATGTATATCGTACTATAATTATCATAGACTTTTAAATGTATTGATGATGAGCTTAATATAAATATTTTTAATAATTTAATAGTTAAAGTGGAAATGATAATTAAATATGAATTATTATATTAATGTATGTAATAATATTATATTTCCACACGTGTTATTCTTATTAATATTCAATTATATAATTTCCGCCTATTATAGTCAGAATTGAAATAGTATCATAAATGATTAAATGAATGTCTAGAAGTTATATTAACAACAGATCTACCATTGAAATATGTTATATTTCGTTGACAACTGCGAAGACTAAAGAATTTTTAAAAATATAAAAATTATGAACAAATGAAGTATAACTGTAAGACTTCCAGCGGATGATTAGTTTATTAAATTCTACATTATTTATATCATATGTCCATAGTTCTTATCTCAGAGTTACGGGGACTTTCTGGATGTTTCACACGAGTTATATAATGATCGAAGGCATATAAACAGTGTATAGTATGTTTTTTCTTATATAAAATGTAGATTACAACTTCAAGTTTATGTTCGTTATTATAGCCTATTTGAAGCGGTCTCGTGATTCTATGTTAAATAATATTGTGTCCTTCATCATGTTATATTGTATATTTCATTTGGTTTTGTTATACTTACTTTTTGTTGCATAAAATGATATTTTATATTATTTACTGTATTTAAATATATTTCCACTTCACCATGAATAGATAATAGTCTTCAGCAATCAATGTAATATCAAAAATACAGTTATTTGAAGAAAATTTTAAATTAATACTTTGATATAGTTGCTATATAAAAGGCATTTAGTACTTTCATAATTAAAAATATTACATATATTGATAATACTATTAGCATGACATTCCAGCGGATAAAATAACATAAATATTTCCCAAAATAACGAATATATAATTAATACCATCATTTCAATAATATATATTCAATATCAGCGAAAACGCAGTGTTACGTACTATAAAAATTATGTAAAGATATGTAAAGAATGAAAAAATGATGACTGTTTAGTTAAAAAGCGCAATGAGTCAAACTTTGATTGTATTAGATGAATAAAAGAAAAAAGAAATTAAAATACAGTATCAATAGAAAGACAAGATAAACGAAAAGAAAAACTGCAAACCTAATAAGTTGTTTATGAAAAATGTTGAATTTGCTAATTTATTAGCCCAAGAGCGCTGAAAGAACATAGAAGGAACGCAGATGCCAAATATGCAATGATTTAGTGAATTTCTTATTTCGGTTTTTTCATTCTTTTTACATTCATTAAATTATAATCATTATTATTTTTACATTTTATTAGCCCGAGAGTGTTGAAAGAGCAAATAGAAGGAACGAAAGTTCGAATCATAACTTTCCAAAAATTACTTTTCTTAACTGTATTATATTTAATAAAATTATTGTTAAATAATTTCTATCACTTGAATAACGTACTGTGATCAGCTCCGCACGCGCATTTGAATCTAACGCTTGCGTCTCTGCATTCCTTAATCACTTCTTGGTCCAATTTTTGAATAAATCCCATACCGCCTCTATCTGTTCTGAGGTTCATGTACATTGAGAGCGCTTCGATGATTGTTGATATTTGCGTGCCAGGGGTCCAGTCTTGTGGATTATTCGCTGATAATCCGTGAATACACAAAGGCTCATTTACATGGTATGCGCCGCTCTCGTTCATGATTCTTATTTCTGGTGGTTTGTCTGGGTAGTTGGTTAGTTTTAACTAGCAGTGATATATTCCACCTTGAAAATTTGAGTCCACTGGCCCCTTGAAGGAGATGTGCCAGTTGAACGGGTTCATCTTATCTGGGAAAAATGCTACCATATTAGGGCTTTTCTTCATGTCTCCGAACTATTTCGCGAGAATCTTCATTCTGGTTTAATCAACATTAGTCATTTGAAGTGGAATTTATTTTCGTTAAAATGTTATTATTAAAAAATATTGTCATGTTAAATAATATTTAATAACTTGATCTCAAAAACATCCACTCAATAACTTTAAATAATCTTTAAGCCCAAGGTTTAAATGATGTGTTAAATCAATATCAAGATAAATTACAAGAAAAAGAAGGAAATAAGAATAATAAAAAGATAATTATTATCATATTAAATAAAATGACTAACTTAACTGTAACCTTATCATCAGTACTAAGGCTCAATTTAATCATTCCATCTTCCTTTCATAATTCATGACAATCTATAAATCTTAATCGTTGGATTGTGTAACTGAGTGTAACTGAGTGTGGATTCCACTCAGTTACACAATAACGCTACCGCAAACTAATCTTAATATCATACATCATCTTCTAGGATTGTTGATCTTCTAGGAGACTCTGAATAGTCTCCTCATACTATCTATTATCCTAATATTTCGATAGAAGTATAAAATATTTTCATGATTGTTAATATAATCGACATTGTACCTATTAATGTTGAGTTTATAGTTTTTTGGTAATTTACATTCTTTTGTACTTTCCTTGTAAATATATTTTTGAATTATTAATAATGCTAGAAGATATTATAAATAATGAAGGTGAAGTATCCACTTCAATGTAAGTGAAGTAATTTGAGATTAAATATTCAGATGGAAATCTGTATGCCAACGAATTCAAATTCATTAAATTCATCGCAAAAGGTACAAGTAGTCAATGCTGGTTAGTTGAGTTCAACGGATAAAATTATTGTATGCAAATTGCAAAAAATACTTTGTCAGCAATAAATAAACTAAATATTCATACATAATTGCAGGGATTAAATCATATCACAAAAATACACTTTTATTCAGTCAATCCAACATTAAAATACACAACTGATATACCAGTTAATTATTAAATATTTAATACTGATAATATTATAATTGTGGATGATTATATCCAGTTTGAGCCGCTTAGTTATCAAACATTTAGTTTGAATAATGGTATTCATCAAAAGGTGTACAAGATGTTTGATTTTATCAACAAATTGCTCTTGAGTGTAAATCAATTACATGAGATTGGTGTTTATCATTTCGATTTGAAGCCGGAAAACATTCTTGCGAATGAAGAGGACTTTTACATTGTTGATTTTGGTTCAGCTCAGGTTGTGAAGGATACTGCTGAAACAATTCTCGATTCAGCTTTTGATCCGTAAACGCCTGTTACATTCGTGCATGGAATAACCCCATAATTTTCTTCTAAGAAGTACGATCAAGTACAGGGTATGCTGATCGCTGATAAGTACGATTCTTATTCAATCGGGTGTATTATATTCCACTTATTGACCAACAAATATCTCGACAAGCCCCTTATTTTGAACGAGCAATTGGTAAAGCACATATCAGTTAACTACTGCTTCGCGGTCGCTGATTTGCTCGTTGGATTAACGCATTACGACCCGATAATCCGCTACAGCGTTAAATCTGCTGTTCAGCACCCAATTATGTTCATGGCCTCTAACGTGTGCCAGTTTGTTCTCAAATAGTGGTAAAAGCTTCAAGTTGTTCGCCAGTTCCACTTTCAACTGAACAATAAAATAAGGAAAACGATGACGAAGAACGCAAGAAAATATTTACGCTCGTAATCAGCCGTTAAAACGTACGAAAAAGATAAGCACAAAGTAATCGTTGACGACTAATTCTACATTAAATACTAAAATAATATTAAACATGGCGTATTTAACCGGATGGAATTCCACTCTGATTTTACGAACGACATGAAATTCTCGCAAATGTTCTCGAATAACAACGAAGCACATGTAGACTTCAAACTATTACAGTCATATTACCACCGGGATATGTACCTAAATTATTGGGACTAAAATTTGTTGACTTTCCTAGGAGATCAAAGCCCAGTGGAGCTGTACGAAGCATTTGTAACCGAATAATCAGATTATCAATAGTCAGACTCAATACAAAGCGATATTAGCATCTCCAGAACCAGAAAAAGAAAGTACGCCAAAGAAATTAAAACAAAAAGAATTGAAATGCATAACCAATACAATAATTCTGAAGAATTCAAGTATCTCATCGATTCGGTTGATCTTGAGGAAATATTCCAAACAACCTAGTCGTTTACAACAGAAAATGATGAAATTAGCTATGATTGAAATTACAAAAATTGATTGAAAATAATCAAAAATATAACAAAAGAGAATGATACTAATAAATTTCTTAAACATGAATTTTAACAGTTTCTATTATTTAATATATCCCTCTCACTTAACTTTCGTTTATGTATATATAGATAATTATATTATAGATACTGTATTTATCGACAAAACTACAAATAAAATCATTCTCTATCATCGAAGAAGCTGATGGTGATCTCTTCTTCGTACTAAACTTCGCGCAAGAGGCTGAACGTTGGTATCAGCACGTGGCAGCTCTCGGAGGACTCAGTGTACTCGTCGCTCTAGTATGTTGCGAGCTGTATTTCACCGCTTTGTTAAGGCTCTAGCTGCACAACACTGTCTTATACCTACAACATTTTGTCATACGATAACAGAATGAAGAAATGGGACTATCTCATTTGCTGGACTGTGCTCATACTTTCGAAGTGGGGTAGGGAAACTCAAAAATATTTCTGTGTTTTTTGAATGCAGCTAGTGGTTATATGCAAAAATGTTTGTAAAACCCAAGTGAGAAATTAAGCTAAATTGAGTTTGAAAAGAAAAATCTTAAAAAATTAATAATAATATATCTCACTTAACTTTCGTTACTACAGGTTCAGCCTCATGTTCTAAACCGTTGAAGGCACCTGACGAAGCACCAACAACGCACTACACTTTAAGATGTTTGGTTAAGCTATTTGCGATTGTTCCCAAAAACTAATTTCATACAGTCGATAATTAAGCCTTTTCACTCCAATGATTGGAGTAATGCAAAAGAACTGTCAGCCTAATTAAAGCAGTATGCGGACCAAGAAGGAATTTGTAGACAAATATGGTAGCAAATACAGTGGCCAATGGTAAAATTCCGACTACAAAAACGGATAAGGAACCATTCACCTTTCCAATGGAAACGTGTACACTGGGAAATGGATCAACGACATCTTTGAGGGTGACGCTCTCTACGAATTCGCGAATGGAAACGAGTACAAAGGGTGCTTCAAAAACGGGTTGAAACATGGATACGGCATCTTTACGCATCAAAACGGTTGTGTGCAGAAAGGACACTGGTAAAACGGAACACTTCATCACGACTACCAGATTGAGTATCCAAACTGGTCTGTTTTGGAGAGTTACGATAGCAGATACGCAGTGATGACCTTCTCCAACGGAGATTCGTGTAAAATTATGAACAGCAGCCCCAGTTTCAAAGTCACCAAACTCCTGAGAGACATCGGAAGCTTGGATCTGGACATGTTAAGCGAGTCGGACTTGGATTGCTTAGAAGATATTATTTTTATGTAGTGAGTGTAGCTCAATACTTTATATAAATACTAGAACTTCATTTAATGAATTTCGTGGCAACTTCGGTAAGTTCTCCAGGAAAATAGATCTCTCCGTCTTATTTTAGACATATACAATACAGAAGTCGCTTTTGGAAATCATCCACGTTGATGAGACCTAATAATCCATCAAGTGAACAGACATTACTCTCCAATAGTTTCAGTTATATAATTAGTCGCGCACAAACCGCCTCAATTTATCAAATCTACGCTGTGACTCAGCACAAGAGAAAATTACGCGCGTTTATAACGTTCTTTATGACGAAGCACCAACAACGCACTACACTTTAAGATGTTTGGTTAAGCTATTTGCGATTGTTCCCAAAAACTAATTTCATACAGTCGATAATTAAGCCTTTTCACTCCAATGATTGGAGTAATGCAAAAGAACTGTCAGCCTAATAAAAGCAGTATGCGGACCAAGAAGGAATTTGTAGACAAATATGGTAGCAAATACAGTGGCCAATGGTAAAATTCCGACTACAAAAACGGATAAGGAACCATTCACCTTTCCAATGGAAACGTGTACACTGGGAAATGGATCAACGACATCTTTGAGGGTGACGCTCTCTACGAATTCGCGAATGGAAACGAGTACAAAGGGTGCTTCAAAAACGGGTTGAAACATGGATACGGCATCTTTACGCATCAAAACGGTTGTGTGCAGAAAGGACACTGGTAAAACGGAACACTTCATCACGACTACCAGATTGAGTATCCAAACTGGTCTGCTTAGAGAGCACGACAGCAGCATACGCAGTGATGACCTTCTCCAACGGAGATTCGTGTAAAATTATGAACAGCAGCCCCAGTTTCAAAGTCACCAAACTCCTGAGAGACATCGGAAGCTTGGATCTGGACATGTTAAGCGAGTCGGACTTGGATTGCTTAGAAGATATTATTTTTATGTAGTGAGTGTAGCTCAATACTTTATATAAATACTAGAACTTCATTTAATGAATTTCGTGGCAACTTCGGTAAGTTCTCCAGGAAAATAGATCTCTCCGTCTTATTTTAGACATATACAATACAGAAGTCGCTTTTGGAAATCATCCACGTTGATGAGACCTAATAATCCATCAAGTGAACAGACATTATTCTCCAATAGTTTCAGTTATATAATTAGTCGCGCACAAACCGCCTCAATTTATCAAATCTACGCTGTGACTCAGCACAAGAGAAAATTACGCGCGTTTATAACGTTCTTTATGACGAAGCACCAACAACGCACTACACTTTAAGATGTTTGGTTAAGCTATTTGCGATTGTTCCCAAAAACTAATTTCATACAGTCGATAATTAAGCCTTTTCACTCCAATGATTGGAGTAATGCAAAAGAACTGTCAGCCTAATAAAAGCAGTATGCGGACCAAGAAGGAATTTGTAGACAAATATGGTAGCAAATACAGTGGCCAATGGTAAAATTCCGACTACAAAAACGGATAAGGAACCATTCACCTTTCCAATGGAAACGTGTACACTGGGAAATGGGTCAACGACATCTTTGAGGGTGACGCTCTCTACGAATTCGCGAATGGAAACGAGTACAAAGGGTGCTTCAAAAACGGGTTGAAACATGGATACGGCATCTTTACGCATCAAAACGGTTGTGTGCAGAAAGGACACTGGTAAAACGGAACACTTCATCACGACTACCAGATTGAGTATCCAAACTGGTCTGTTTTGGAGAGTTACGATAGCAGATACGCAGTGATGACCTTCTCCAACGGAGATTCGTGTAAAATTATGAACAGCAGCCCCAGTTTCAAAGTCACCAAACTCCTGAGAGACATCGGAAGCTTGGATCTGGACATGTTAAGCGAGTCGGACTTGGATTGCTTAGAAGATATTGTTTTTATGTAGTGAGTGTAGCTCAATACTTTATATAAATACTAGAACTTCATTTAATGAATTTCGTGGCAACTTCGGTAAGTTCTCCAGGAAAATAGATCTCTCCGTCTTATTTTAGACATATACAATACAGAAGTCGCTTTTGGAAATCATCCACGTTGATGAGACCTAATAATCCATCAAGTGAACAGACATTATTCTCCAATAGTTTCAGTTATATAATTAGTCGCGCACAAACCGCCTCAATTTATCTTATACTTTATATAAATATAGAATTTAGAAAATAATACCTGGTTAAACCTGATTAAACTAGGGGTGGTTGTTTTGGTGCTTGTTTAACCGTTAAACAAGAAATATTTAAAATGAAACTTTGTAGATTACATGTTTGACGCTTTCAGATTAAGAACAAAATTGACTATATTATTATATGTATGTAGATTATGTATGTAATGTAGATTATTTGGATTTTATAATATAGCTAAAATATTACAAAAAACGAATATTACAAAAGTGTTACCACTTCACTTTAAGATGACTTATGCTGATTACAACACATGCTTTAAATATTGCTATAAAGGCATCTGTGAGTTGTCATATAATGCAGTATTAAATATAAATGAATACACATGCAAGACAAAGGCCCATAAATTTCCGTTCTTTTGGATATTCTTTATTATTATTCCAATTATTGGGGTTATAGTGTTTACACTTATTTTTTGCTGTTGTAGAGATAAAAGTGAAGATGATGTCGAAACCGAGCCAACTAAAGTTGTTCATGATTTGAATCAGAAAACCAAGATGAATCCAAATTCTACGGGATTGATACCACAATACTAATAAGTAACTCTTTCAAATGGATAGGTTGGCATTTTAATACATTAATCATAGCCACAGATCGTTACAGCTCAATAATCGCAATAAGCTTCACAGTTCTACTTCCCACAACAACCAGAATAGCAATAGATTTTTTAAAATTAAGAAGAACAAACTGTATAAATGCCAAAAATGTAGTGATAATTATTAATAATTATTTTTATAATTTTTGATTATTTTTAACGTTTTAAATATAATTATTTTTAAGTCCATTATTCTGTTTATATATATATATCACTTCCTCGAGACGGCACAAACGAACGACTGTGAGACTTTCGAAAGCAAAACATGGGCTCTCGCACACCAGTGTTTTTAAGTCCATTATTCTGTTTTATAAATATTATATAATATTATATATAAATTAATTAATTAAATAATAAATTTAACCTTATTTTAACTCTTTCACTCTGTAGTAACGCATTCTTCGTTTTATTTCTCTTCAATCGCTTCCGTTTCAACGGCGATCTCAACTTCTGTTCTCTCTCTTTCAACTATTTCGCGGTTCTCGGCCGTTTTCTTCAATTTGCGCTTCAAAACGAACAAAATAACGGCGAGACTCAGAATGACAACGACAATCGGAACTGAAACAGCGATTGTTATCGTCATGTTTCTGGTGTTAACTTCACACACTCCAGTTTTATTCACGAATTTTAGAGCACACTAACAGGAATTAACGCTGAAAACCGAATTCAAATCCAACTATTAGCATGGTATGCAACTACTGGCTTTAACTACCATATTTTAAATCCAGCACTCAGTACACGCGAAACCGTTAGAACCGGCAAGGCCACTGGATTTGTCGCAAACGCATTAGCCTCCGATTGGATTAGATCCAGTTGGACACTGCTCACAAATTGTAGAAGTGGGGTTAAATCCAAGACCGGAATCACATAAGATACAATCATCGCCGTTTTGGTTTACAACTTTCATTTGACTCCAGCAGTTGGTGCAGACACCAGCTATAGTGGCTTCACCTATAAGTGTATTGCACGGCACACATTGTCCAATATCACTTAAAATGACAAATTTAGTTCCAACCTTACAAGAAACACAACCTCCTCCTTGTAAATATGATATTGTTTATTGCTAATTTTACCAGCAAGAAATGCATTATAAAGCATCTACACCTCCAAAACCATTTTATTCATTACATACACATTATTTATTTATTATCGTTCGTTATAAATCATTGCATAATATACATTAATTTGTTAATTTGTTAAATCCATAATTAATTTAACAATCTTAACACTAACTTTTGGAAACTACCATATTTTAAATCCAGCAATTGGAGCAGGAAGAAACATCTCCGACAAAACCCTTCGACTCGTCGCAAACGCATTTGTTAACAGAAAATGTGGTCTTAGACGGACAAGACTTACAAACTTTACCGACTACAATTTAGCTCGCTTTATAGCAGTCAGTACACGCGAAACCATCCAAACCAGTGAAACCAAGGGATTTGTCGCAAACGCATTAACCTCCGATTGGATTAGATCCAGTTGGGCACTGCTCACAAATTGTAGAAGTGGGGTTAAATCCAAGGCCGGAATCGCAAATGACACAATCATCGCCGTTTTGGTTTACAACTTTCATTTGACTCCAGCAGTTGGTGCAGACACCAGCTATAGTGGCTTCACCTATAAGTGTATTGCACGGCACACATTGTCCAATATCACTTAAAATGACAAATTTAGTTCCAACCTTACAAGAAACACAACCTCCTCCTTGTAAATATGATATTGTTTATTGCTAATTTTACCAGCAAGAAATGCATTATAAAGCATCTACACCTCCAAAACCATTTTATTCATTACATACACATTATTTATTTATTATCGTTCGTTATAAATCATTGCATAATATACATTAATTTGTTAATTTGTTAAATCCATAATTAATTTAACAATCTTAACACTAACTTTTGGAAACTACCATATTTTAAATCCAGCAATTGGAGCAGGAAGAAACATCTCCGACAAAACCCTTCGACTCGTCGCAAACGCATTTGTTAACAGAAAATGTGGTCTTAGACGGACAAGACTTACAAACTTTACCGACTACAATTTAGCTCGCTTTATAGCAGTCAGTACACGCGAAACCATCCAAACCAGTGAAACCAAGGGATTTGTCGCAAACGCATTAACCTCCGATTGGATTAGATCCAGTTGGGCACTGCTCACAAATTGTAGAAGTGGGGTTAAATCCAAGGCCGGAATCGCAAATGACACAATCATCGCCGTTTTGGTTTACAACTTTCATTTGACTCCAGCAGTTGGTGCAGACACCAGCTATAGTGGCTTCACCTATAAGTGTATTGCACGGCACACATTGTCCAATATCACTTAAAATGACAAATTTAGTTCCAACCTTACAAGAAACACAACCTCCTCCTTGTAAATATGATATTGTTTATTGCTAATTTTACCAGCAAGAAATGCATTATAAAGCATCTACACCTCCAAAACCATTTTATTCATTACATACACATTATTTATTTATTATCGTTCGTTATAAATCATTGCATAATATACATTAATTTGTTAATTTGTTAAATCCATAATTAATTTAACAATCTTAACACTAACTTTTGGAAACTACCATATTTTAAATCCAGCAATTGGAGCAGGAAGAAACATCTCCGACAAAACCCTTCGACTCGTCGCAAACGCATTTGTTAACAGAAAATGTGGTCTTAGACGGACAAGACTTACAAACTTTACCGACTACAATTTAGCTCGCTTTATAGCAGTCAGTACACGCGAAACCATCCAAACCAGTGAAACCAAGGGATTTGTCGCAAACGCATTAACCTCCGATTGGATTAGATCCAGTTGGGCACTGCTCACAAATTGTAGAAGTGGGGTTAAATCCAAGGCCGGAATCGCAAATGACACAATCATCGCCGTTTTGGTTTACAACTTTCATTTGACTCCAGCAGTTGGTGCAGACACCAGCTATAGTGGCTTCACCTATAAGTGTATTGCACGGCACACATTGTCGTATTTAGTCAATTATAGTAAATTTTGTTCCAGCCTCACAAGAAACACATCGTCCATTAACAGCTAATTTATTTTGTATCCAACAATATTAACAATACGCAGGATTACCAGCGAAGCCTTATTATTCATTGCATTTACATTGTTTACCATCTATAATAGTTTTAAAGCTATTCTCACAAAGAACACATTTTTAAAAAGACTATTCGCCATATTAATTAAATTTATAACCACTTTAGCAGTCAGAACATTTTCCACTTTATACAATCATTAATTGATCATAACAGTTAGTGCATGAATCGGGTGGTCCAGCAAACCCATTTATCTAATCACACATGCATGATGTAAAAGTACTATCATATTTTTATCCGATTCCAGTACATTCTTCACATTGATTATTATGAGTAGAAAAAGATTAATTATATGGACAGTGTAAAAGACATCCTTAAAAGTTAGATTAAACCTCTTAACCATCATTCCAACAATTTTAACATTTTTAAATTATTATTAATTAACCATTATGTATATATTTATAGTATATTAATCCGTAACCAGCTTGCTAACAAACACAAAGGTTAATTGTAGTGTTAAATGTAGAACCATCAGGGCAATTATCACACTTATTTGTTAATGAGCTAAATATTTAATTATTCGGGCAAGATATACATTCAGTTCGATCCTAATTATATGTTAATCCAGCTTTTTCGCATATCACGCATTCATTACGCATAAATGCTTATTATTTATTGTTGCAAACACATTTTCCATCTTTGAAGTAAGAATTTTCTGCAGGGCAAGTAAAGCACTCTCCATCCACCGCCATTTGCTGGCTATCCCAACAGTTTTTGCATTTGCTTTCATACAAAACAAATCCGAGTGAGCCATCACACTTAGCTGTTTTTCTTTTGATTTGAACACATTTTCCATCAATTTCGGCTTCATTAGCTTCTGCGCATGTTTTCACACAGCGAGAACTATCAGAGCTGAGCATTAAGTTGCAAACACAAGTGGTTACGTTTATTTCAAACCCGTTTTCACAAACAAGCAGGTTTTGAATTGTGAACAAAACGAATATCATTGAGGAGTGAAAGAATATATGAATTGTGCACCGAACAGCGTATATTTTATAAGTTGGGTTAACTATTGATATATGGTTGTGTACCGTAGATGACCTAATAAATAGACACTTAGTTTTTTGCAAATAGTTGATAGAATAGAGTAATGCCTTCTATGGATGACATTTATAATAAAACTGAATTTGAAAAACTACAATTATATTTGAAATAAAACATACCAAAATTAATTGAATTTAATTTATTATTAAACGCTATATATCAGTACATTTATTATTAAATAATTTGATTTATACTAATTTATTAAACTAATATCTGAATAATTTTTTTCTTTAACAAACATGATAATTTTAATTTGAAAATTACCAAATATTAAGATGATCATGTACTACTAATTATGTAACTTCAGTTTACAATAAACTTACTTATTTGTATTCTAAATGGCAATTGTATTAATTTACTCACTATTGTAAAAGTTTACAAATGTAAATTACATTAGCTGGAACAATAATTCTGTTTAAGCCTTGTGTATTATCAGTGTCTCCGTTGTAATATCCTTTGTTATGTATGTATAAATCAGATTCTAGGCTTACTCTTCTTTTATTAACGATAATTATTCTTTTGGGCGACCTCAGATTAGCATAATTATTCACTTAAAGCTATACATTAAAATTAGCGTAAATTCTATTGAGATCCAGTAAGAAAAGGAATATATCAATATATTTCCTAATATTATTGTATGTATTAGATTCAGACCAACTTATCCATCCGATTACAAAGTTTCTGCTTAAATCTCTGTTTTGGTGGTTTGATCTGCTTGTTAATGTCCCAAACGCGAATCAAAATCATTTATTCAATTTCAACAACATTTTCAGACGCAATCCACTCCAATGAGTATGATATTGCTGCTTTCGCAGTAAACCGTGGTATTTACGGACCGCGACATTAATTCTTCGTTATTTACGACAGTGAATATTTCTGCGTTGGATTTTTCGAATCTTCCTTCGGATTAGCTGTTGGTTTTTGATTTTCAGTCTGGTGCGTCCGTTTCGAGCGAGAATCTCTTGTCTTTGAAGAATTTCTTGCACAACAACACGTTGAATCAGGATTTGATTTTTATGTTCTCTTAGCGTTCGAAGGCCGCGAATCTCGGTGCCTATTTGAAGATGCGCCTGGGCTCCAATTTCTCCGTTCAGTCTCCAACGTAGTCTTCTTTGGCCCGTGTGTTCAACTTCACTCAGTTTGATTTGAAGAACACACTGAGAATAAACGTTGAGAACTCGACTTTGTAGAATATTCCAATTTGTACGCCCAGTTTTGAGAAGGGCTTCTTCTACTCGGCCGGTTACTCGTTCGTTTTCCAGGAGGAAATGAAGATGAAGTTCACTGTTACGGTTACCGGGTTCGAGGTTGATCTTGAGAGCGAATTATTCTCAGTTATTGTTAATAAAATGCAAGAATTCAAGGCAGGAA
This sequence comes from Hexamita inflata, assembly GCA_963988835.1. Lineage (NCBI taxonomy): Eukaryota > Fornicata > Diplomonadida > Hexamitidae > Hexamita > Hexamita inflata. The sequence continues at coordinate 100,509 of CAXDID010001023.1, forward strand.
TCAAAATAAGGGATGTAAACGCAAAGAGGGAGAAGAAAAATGGTGAGAAGGAGACAAAGGGAAAGAGAAAATAGGAAGAAAGCTTTTAAGAAGCCATGAGGGACCCAGATGAAGTATACGAAGAACTGCCCGAAGAAACAAAGCAAAAAATAAGCAAGGAAATGTGGAAGAAAACCGCCGGCGGATTCGCACAAATACTTGACGCAAGAAGAAAACAAGAAATGCAACAAAAACTCGACGAGGCCAAAGAAGCCGTACAAAAGAAGAAAGCACAAAAAGAAATCAAAAAAGAACTCTGAACGTGACTACAGTTTTATACAGGTACTCGTGTAGTGCCAAAATATCTAATATCTTTTTGTTTTCTTAAACTATTGCCACAATTATTATTTTGCATGCAGTTTAAAAATACCACTTCACATCTCCTCCAAAAAATATGCCAAAGTACTCCAAGTAACAAGTCGAAGATATCTTCCATGCCCAAGACAGAAACCATGACGGAAAAATGTTCAACAGCGAAGTCATGATCACCCTAAAGAAGAACGGCATGAATGTCGAACCAGCCGACGTCAAAAAGCACATGGCTAAGTTTGATGCCTCTGGTGACGGCTATCTCCAAATTGACGAGTTCGTCAACCTCGTTATGGCTTTATTCCCATGAGTGAGTTATATCTCTATAATTTTTCTGAATTTTTCGTTCATATTATATCTAAAACTGAAAATTTTATGAAAATGATCACTCAAGTAACTCAGAGGCAATCTTTTGAATCAATTAACACCATTCGCCGCCTTAAACAGTATTGTCTATGTTTTCAATGACTTTTAACCATCCAGAACTTTTTGCGCTCATATCGAGTTGCCAAGTTATCCAAACCTTTTCAAATTGGTGATCGAATGCTTCAATTTCAGCTTGTTTATTAAGTTTTTTCTGCAAAATGTAAGCTACAAAGAAGGGCAATATCATGGTTCTGCAGTTGTTTATTTGTGATGCTGGCAGTTTAGCTTCATAATACCCAGCGGAAACATTTAACTGGTATTCTCTGGCCAATATTTTACCTGCTTAAACGCGAATGAAATCAATAATTGGTTTCAAAGCTGGTATATTTTGTTAACTTTATTATAATAGAATTCCTCTGCTGAATATAGGTAATATTGCTTTTTCAGTTAGATCCTTTAATTTCTAGTATACCTGATAAGCTATACGAGAATCTTCAAGGGCTTGATCCATTTCAACCTCAGTTAACGAGTACTGCTTGAAAAATGATGAGAAGTAAGAGGTAACGTCCGGGCACCCTTCAGTTTCATCCAACATGAGCACGAACAGTAATGTTCTCCTTCCAAGTGCACATTGTGTACTGTCCTTTATGGTTTAGTTTATTATCTTGAAGCAGAACTCCAAAAACGATGAACCAGTTAATTCTTCAACCTCCAATAAATCTTCAGTTGAAAGTTATTAGTCGTGCTGGATTAGGTAGTAAGATGTTTGATTTATCATATCAAAAATGGTTAAAACGGTAGCGTCTTTTCCAACAGTGTCATTCTGAATTTACTATGATTTCATGATTAGAATAATAAGTGACTGCATAAGGCGCCTCAAGAATGACGTATCAGTGTGCTTGGATATTTCAGCTGAAATCATGCGAATGTAATCAGAAACGAGCTCCGAAAGCCTAAAATCGTACAGATACTTAAGTTCTGTTTGATCCAACTGCTTTGAAGACTCAATGCTTTATGTTATCTCTCCAAACAACTCAATTTAGTAACTGTAAACTTCAGTGAAATATTGCTACTTTTTACTTAAATATTTTAGAGATGGATCGTTCGCCAGACATGCTGCTACAATATTTGTTATTATAGTTAGAATCAACTCTGAATATTAGCGTATGATGATATCGTGAATTCTACTAACTTATCTGCACAACTCTTATAAAAACTTAACATAAATTACATTTTGCAAGCAATTATCAAGGTCTTTAATCTATATTCTTGCGAATAGCTCCAAAATCTTGTCTTTATAGCTTAAATCTATTTCATAGATTCTATATTTTACAAGAATGTGAATAAGCACCAAATTTGATTTATCTAGTGCTAAATTAAACACGGAGGCAACATCTCTCGAAGTGATATGCATTTGATTCCATCTGTTGATCAAGCTCACGAAGCTCTTTTGGTAAACTTTGGTGTCTTGTATGATGTGTCCCAAGAAGTCATCGTAAAATGGTTTAGAAACTGCTCTGAACAGTTTATCACCGCTATTTTGATCGAATTCAATATTGATGAATTCCGGTGTGATTTTATATCCCTGTATAGCTGAGCAAATGTTGAACAACAGTTCAACCCCGTTTGACGCCATTTCAGCGTCAAGTATTTAAATGAGCTGTGGGAATTCTTGTGTGTAGGTGGTTTCAACAAACAATAGCTACGTTAAAAATAGCATGTACATCTCGAGGTGCTCGGCGTTGGCTAAGTATTAAAACAGAGAGCCAATTTTTTATTCCTTCTGGAGTGGGAGCAAATCCCTGTAGTAATTATTTAGAACCGTTAAGAATATTTTGAGGAGAATCTCGTTCTGCTTTCTCAGGTTTTTAATCAGAAGGTTCAGGATTTGAGCCGTTTTCTGAACGTTGTTCTGAACCAGCTCCACTCCCATGGTGAAGAACTCTACAAGTTACTCGTACGAAACGAACTCTGTAAAATATTACTCTCCACTTATTTAAAAGATTTGATCAAAATCTATGAACACACGAAGGGCCTTCAAGAAGAAATCGTACACACGAGGAAGCAACGGAGAGAATATGTTCAAGTCCTAAAAGAGCTTCAAACGGGAAACAACCAGCTAACCAAAATTACGACATTAAGATATCTGGAGTCAAATCCTTATAGCTTTTATAGACTTAAATTACATAGCTAAATAGCACGAAACATTCATGCTTAAGTGAGAAATATTACACTTAAGAATTTTTATTAAGTCTGCCTGTTAAATCAGCTTTGGTAATACTGTAGATATCTTCTAAATTTTATTAGAAGAACGTTTCATTTAGCATGGATCTTTATAAATCAGTACTTTCATCTGGGAAGAAAGTCTTTGTTTCTATAATTTCATCATCATCTAATTAATTAATATTAGAAAGCAGTACATTTTCCACTAATTCCTAAAATATATCTTAATTATTTGTAAAGAAATCATAATTTACGAATTATTTTGAAGCTTCTAATAATATACGTAAAATACCAAGTACGCAACATAGATTGGAACTATCAGATTAATTACGCTTTAAATTAAACTATAATAAGTTAATTACTTATTAGAATAGTAGAGTGAAAATATTTTATTTTTCTATATCGAGTAAGAATTTAAGATAGCTAATTTCAACACACTTCGAAATATAACCTCTAAAACAAATTAAAAATACGAGTTTACCACTTATTAGTTGTTCATCTTCTGGGGCGTCGGTTGCGCTCATTGCGAAACGAATAAAATCTTCACTGAAGAAGCTGAGTTGGAAAGTCTTAAGTAGTTATTTGAATAGTTCAAAGATTACTTCAATGTCTGCATAAGTTTGGCTTTTCTTTTGAACTTTGTAGTATCCATTAATTTTTTCTACTAAGTAGCTCAGATAATTTTCTTCGAATTTCTTTAAATTTTGAATTGTAAACACGCATGTATGAATTTTTTGGATGTGTGCTTGATATTCTTCGGTATTTTCTGCATAGTTTTTGCTGTCTAAGCTATAGAGTGCTAGGTTTTCATAAATGGCTTTTGTAATTGTGTCAAGCAACAGCTCTTTCATGGTTTCTTGTTCGAATATGTAGAGGCCGAAGTCTGTTTTATCCAGAACGTTCATAATTTCTTCTTGCAGGTCATTTTCAACTATGAAGTGCTCTAAATGCGGGTGAAGTGTTTTGAGTAGGGTAGTGAAGCTTTTTAGCGTGTATTGGTGTTAATGTTTTAACATGAGAATTACGATGGAGAACGAGGCCACCTCGTCAACTTCCGCTTGCTAGTGCAGTAATTCGGAGTATATAACGCACAGTGCGTCAAATTCAGCCGCGCTCAGTGTTCTTTTTGCGCACACGCGGACGCACTCGATTGCAGCCGTAACTATCTCCTGCTCAATCTCAGTTGGGTCAGCTCTAGACAATAATCCGGGCAGATATTTCGCTAGATTAACCAAAAACACCGATTCCGAGCTGAAATTGAAGAACTACTCAATTGTTTTTGAGAATATTAAACTGTGACCAAATTAAACTTCAAGTAGTTCAAGAAATACTGGCCACTCCTTTGTGACTGAGATGAACTACTCAGTTTAAAATTAACTGATGTCAAACAGTTTATTTGTAGCCTGAACCGGTTTGAAAGAGGTTTCTGAGGTTGAGAGGAGGCCGTAGACGACAGAGCCGAGGGCCGCACCAGTTAAAGATTGAAGTTGAGTGTTCGAGTCAATTGCTTCGAGTATTTCCGAGAAGAACATCAAAAAGGCAGATTTGAGCGAGAGCTGCTGCAAGTGCAGGCCGGAAGCGGCAACACTGAACAGGCGCATCGCGTAATAGGGCTGGAACTTGGAGCCGGAATTCAACTACGCGTTAAACAAGGACGAAATCACGTTCACAGCAACTATGGACTCAATACGGGGCTCGGGAGCAACCAAAATTAACTGAATCACGTTCAATAACCTGTCAAAATTAGGTATTATCTCCAACTAATTGAAATTAATCTACGGAATCAACTATTCAGAAATACCACACAATCTACGAAGATTCGCATCAGAATCAGGGACCATGCACTCATGCATCTGCTAAATCTCACTGGCGAATACTGAGAGCTAACCACTAGCCTAATCGACAGCTATTTTGTTCTCACGAATTGTTGGTTTGAGAAACATAAATTTTGAAAGCGTGAAGTGGTGATTAATAGTTTTACTTTTAAATACGAAATACGCATCTGCCACTCCAGTACCGCAAATTCAATGTCAATAGTATTAAAAGAATTGCCTGGATATACTCATGATTATACAATGGTTACATCTGAATTACTCATCAAAGCATTGGAGACGGCAGACTCGCGAAAAGAATATACCGAACAAGACTTCGGAGATATCCGTACTTTAAATATTAGCGGATTAAACATATGTACGCTTTCAAATTTGTGCGATTTTGCGTTGTTAACTAAATTAGACGTCTCTAACAATGCTCTCGAAAGACTAACTGGTCTGGATCTGTTAGTTTCATTGGAAGTTTTGGATGCATCATTTAACAAACTTTCAACCCTTGAAGGAGTAGATAAATTAATTCACTTAACAGATCTTTCATTGAATAAAAACAAAATTTCAAATATGGCTCCATTGTTGCAATTAGCTCAAACTTTTAAGGATTTGACTGGTATTTAAACAACTTCTCATCCGTTATAATCTTTAAATTTAGCTGACAATAAGGTGTCAGATTTAACAAAATCTTTGGAGGTCCTTCGTGGCTTCAAAAATTTGAAGATTTTAACGTTGGTGAATAATCCAGTCGCTTAGTAGAATATATATCGTTCTCAGACTATATCCAATCTACGTTCATTGACGTATTTGGATTTTATAGTTATACTGAAGGAAGAGCGTCAGAAGGCTCTTGATTAATTTACGACTGAGATCAACCATATCCGTGATCAAGAAACAGTAGACAACTAGAAAACGGCTAAAGCGCTCACTAAATGCAAGTAAATTCGTATTGATTGCGTTTCTGACTGTCTAAACTTCGATTAAATTGTACAGAATGAACTACTCGAGGGTGAAGCCAATCAGAAGATTTTCTTAGTTCCAGCTGTGCGTAACGAAGCTATGAGTTCCTTCGTTCCGGTTGTTCAGAATCTGTTCAAAAACTTAGGTAAGATTCTAAGAAGAAGGAGATGCCTGCGTCAAGGTGAGGTGTCCGAGTTCGAAGAGTTTTACGAGTTTGTAGTCGCCGACCTCCAAGGACAACAGACATAGCTTATTCAAGAGTATTACCAAATAAAGGAAGAAACATGGGATACAGCCCTTAAGATCCTCAACAATGAGTTGAGTCCTTCCGTTTTCGGAATTGAAGATGAAAAAGAAATTTCACAGAATGAACCAGAACCACTCAACCAAGAGCTCCTTGAACCACACGAAGACAGAGCTGAAGAAGAAATCCATGAACACGATAGAGAATTAGGAGAATAGGATGTAGAATAGCAAAATGAAATGTTACTTTCAGTTCAACCTGAAGAAGTGCGCAGACCAAGAACTCGCCCAATACTTCCACCAAACGTTCTTAAAAGTGGAACTACTCAATCTGTAGATCTAAAATTGAAAGTAACAGACATGACTACAATCAAGGAAATGGTTCTGCAAAAGTGCAAGCACATTGTCATGCAAAACCTCCTCAGGGTTAAATAATCAATGCTCGTGTTCGAAGCGGACACACAATTTGAAATACAAGAATCAGTTGATTAGCTGAACCTCATCCTCACGCAGCTCTATAACAAAACAATCGAAATCGGACAACAATACCTCACACAAATCAGAGAACAAATGAACATTTTCCAACAAACCACTATTGACCTACTACAAAAAGCAGTTGACAAAAAACTCAAAAAAGACGCAGAAGCCATCGAACCTGAAAAAGCCGTACAAGAATAACTCATCGGAGATAACGCAGAATTCACCACACAAGGATAATCTACCTCTGTAAATTAACAATAAGCTCAATAAGAAATACAAAACCTACTTCCAGCAGAAATGACACCACAAGTGAACGCACTTTTAAAAGATAGAGATTCTGCCAGAATGGCTGCTGTTTAAGCGCACGAATACAAAGCTAACATAATCGACTAAAGAGACGACGCCCTCACTGCAAGTTAAAAAGACTATGTTGATCAAGTCATCAAAATTATAACAGGCTCTGAAGCTGAAAGATGCAGAAAAAGAATCATTGAAATTGAAGAATGGGTAAAAGCTGAACTTGAATTTATTGAAAAAATTGAGTGAGATTTATTGAATTTTACAATTTTAAAAATTAATCACACATATATGATGCAAAGTATCTATATAGCGAAGCTTTTCTTCTTCTTAATTAATATTATGTGTTTTGCAAAAGTATCACTTTGTTTTCCTTAAATTTTCCCATAATATTTATGAATTTTGTTTATCCTTCTTTTCTAAGTCTTCTTTTAGTTTTTTAATTTCATCTTACTATTATTTTAATTATGCTTTCATTGAAGAAGACTCATCAATTTATTTTGAAATTGATAGTAAGGTTGAAATTATTTCTTGCCCTTACTTATTTGTAGCTTATACATTCTGAAGTAGAGTACTAGACATAGTAGTCATTAAAGACTTTATATCTGTAATTGAACTAGTAAATTGTTAGTTTAGTTAAGTTTATAGCTTTTAGTTTGAAATTTATTCTTAAATTAGTTACTTTTATTAAGTTACTATTTACTATAGCTCTGTTTAATTTTAGCTTACCAAATTGATTTAGCTTGGAAATTGTATTTATTAAAATGGTGGGAAATTTATCTGAGGTTAGATAACTTATGGCGCCATTTACTAGTATTGGTGGTATTATTGCATGGTTTGCTTTGGTTATTCGGTTGGTTGGTCTATCCGTATCACTTATTCTCTTGGTGTTTCGTTGATAAGTCTGCTGCTTGGTTGTTCAGAAACCATTTTCGAGTTTTGAGCAGATTATACATTTGTTGGTGCCTAACTAGCCGGTTATTTTGTTTTGTCATTTTTATCAGCTGTTTTAGTTGTTGTTTCAGCTGTTTTTGCGTTTTTAGAGCCTTTTTCTTCTTTAACTATTTCAACTTTTTTCTTTGATTAACTTGTTGGTTCGTCCTTTTTAACCTGAACGCGCTCTTATTTTTGGTCCATTTTCTCTTTTTGAACTGTTCTTTTATCTGTTTTTTCAGGCTCGGTTTTATTTTCAGTTGTGTTTGAAAATGAACTGCTACCAGTTACCGAGTCCTCATCGGTCTTTTTCTGGTTCATTGTCTACGATAATTTGAGTGCTCTGTAAATTGCAACTTCTTTGGCAATGATAGAATCAGGTAAATTTGGAATTACTTTCTTCACATATGCTGCAACTAATTTTTAATAAAATTGGTGTTAAGCAGTGTATTAGTCAACTAGTTTGTGAATCAGAGCTTTTTGAGCTTCTGTAACTGGGCTAGACTGCTAAATTTTCATAAAGTTTTCGAATGTGTTGCCGATTGACCTACCAAGCGGGTTGAACAATTTCAACTATTTAATATCCTTCATGCCTTCAATCTCCTCACGAAAATCATCTCTAACATCATCGATGATCTCAGCAGGCGTTTAACCTCGTAGCAAAACTGTTTTGCGAAAAGCTTGCTTAACAATGTCTAAGATGTCTAGTTTCCAATACATTTAATCTACATAGATTTTCGTAAGATAATTGACAATCTTTTCAACATCTCGCTCATTGTTAGCAACAGCTTGCCAAGTAAACATTCTCATCTCTGCATCATGCAAATCTGTTATTGGCTTTCGGTAATTCTTAGTCGCATCAATGTATACCTTTTTAGGGTCCTAATCTTAATGACCCTTCGGAAGAGCGAACTTTACCTTTTTCCATATTTTTTGTTCATCAAATTGATCCATATGATCTGTCACGTATTAAAATACCTATTATTCAGAATTGTCGGTATGTGTCAGCTCATCTACTTATTTTTTGACTTAGTAGAGAACATTTAATTACTATGAGTTCATTTGAAGGATGTGGAATGGAAAATGAAAATTTTGATTAAATTTTTGTATATATAACATATTAACAATTTAATGTAAGTTTTAAGTTGATATGACCTCACTTAGCGAAAGCGCGAGAAATACACATTTTTAATTATTATATTAATCCTAGGTATTCATTGATTCATTCCCCTTCTATATAATAAAATTGAATCACTTGTCTTGTTAGATCATTAGGTTAGTTTTCAAAAGAATTGGTGTTGTTGTATTTCTAAATGCAGTTTGATATTTTTTAAATATAATACTAGTAAATGTTCTGAATGGCTAATTATACTAGGATAATTATACTAAAAGAGGTATAAAGTAAGCACATTTTTAACACACATTTTAAGTGCGATTTTCTTACTTTAATTGTTATTTGTATTGACTATAAGGTTTATTGACTGTATTCACTAACGAATTACCTGTAAAACAAAATATTTAACATTATTTTTAATAACTTTTAGATTATCAGCAATTATACTAACTAATACTTCATATTTATCACATTTAATATGTAGTTTTCTAGCTCGTATTAACGATTCCTTTATTTTATTTATTAAAATTTATGCTTCCTGTTTATCATAGGCATTTTTCCGAAAATATGAAGCTTGACTTGAAGAACTTGATCCATCAATTTATTTTAGTATTCTTGGTATTTTACTTTATGTGTTTGTTGAATCAGTTGAAGTATCTGTATTCGTTCTGAATATTTAATTGATGTTGTTTTTAGACATCATGATTGGAATGGAATACGCTTTGATATGTTATTTTACGATGAAATTAAAATTTCAAGAAATTAATAAATTAATAAATACATATAATCTTAAAGTTAGAGTTATGTATTCTAGATATCTTTCAAGATGTTGCAATATTGAAGTTAAGACAATTAACATGTCAAAATACACCGAATCATAAAATACCTGTAAAACAGTTTTTTGAAATTACTAATTATATTATAGTTATTAACATGTTAAAATCAAAAGAGTTTAATTGAATACTGATATAACATATCAATACATATCAAGTGATATAAATCAACTCCAACACTTTCACCTTAGACTTAAGTTAGAAAATAGCAAGCAAGCTTTCTGTAACACCACGTAACCTAATAAATAGCGGACGTAATCTATTAACAAAGATAAATAATGTATATAATAACATTCACTCAACAGTGATATAAGGTATTGCCATTTGTTTCATAAGGCATTGCCAATCAATCTTTTATGTTAACATATCTACATGTTACCAATAATTATTAAAACATCAAGTTCATAAAGAACCCACTTCAAACGACCGACACTCAAACACGAATGAAGATCCTCGCGAAGCAGTTCGGGGAGATGAAGAAGAGCCCGAACATGACCGCCTTCTTCCCAGAAAAAACGAACCCGTTCAACTGGCACATCTCCTTCAAGGGGCCAGTGGACTCAGATTTCCAAGGTGGAATTTACCACTGCTAGTTAAGATTAACCGACTACCCCGACAAACCGCCAGAAATAAGAATCATGAACGAGAGCGGAGCGTATCTAATCAATCATCCGCTGTGCATTCATGGCTTGTCCGCGAATAATCCACAAGACTGGACCCCAGGCACACAAATATCAACAATCGTAGAAGCGCTGGCTATGTACATGAACCTCAGAACGGATAGAGGCGGATCTGGATTTATTCACCAATTGGACCAAGAAGTGATCAAGAAATGCAGAGACGCAAGCGTTAGATTCAAATGCGCGTGCGGAGCTGATCACAGCACCCTATTCAAGTGATAGAAAATGTAAAAATAATAATGATTATAATTTAATGAATGTAAAAAGAATGAAAAAATGTCTTTGTAAAAACCAAAATAAGAAACTCACTAAATCATTGCATA